>BTPG01000002.1:99559637-99582137 GCA_036245525.1 Semisulcospira habei | reverse complement strand
ATCAGACTCACTTGACCACCCTTTCACTCCTCTTCTTGCCATTGACCGTTCTGCCCAAGATATTGGCGATTTCTGAATCACTGAAGCTCTGAAGGAATGAAGGGTACCTGTCAAGGAGAGACTGGAAACTGCTGGAGGCTTGTCCCGCGGAGCATCAACAAGTTCCCATCCACATTGACGTAAACATTTTAGCTTCTGCAGGTGAAATGACTGTCTAAATGTGTATAATTAGTAGATTTACTTCGAACTTGTCGTAGCCCATAGACAATACATGATTGGCTGGAGATTAAGTTAAGCAACACAAGTTCCTCTTTGGAGGAATGACAGAAAGCACGTTCTCCCTGTCTCTGTTTCAGTATGAATACACACACACACGCCCGCGCGCGCACACACACACACTGACATACACACACATGCACACAAACAAGCGCGCGCCAATAAACTGTTGGTTTACGATTGATTCAAGGCCTTATAAATTTCCTCTTCTCTTTAGTTTTCAAGCAAAGCTATCGCTTTATAGAGTACATGAGTGAATGAGCCATCCATTTATTCACACTTTATTTTTACTTACTGTATCACAATATCATGTACGAAATGTTGTAAATCAATTAATAAATGGGTTTTGTTTCCTGCGCTTAGTAGCATGACGTCATTTTGGTCCTGCGTTTGCATCACCTCTGACGACAGTGAAATTATATTGAAAAGAATTATGGGCAACTTTGTGACTTCCGATTGAAACTTGTTTATGTTCGTGTCACTTTTGGAAACCGAAACAGCTCATTTTTGCAGATTCAGAGAAACCAAATTATTTCCTTCAAACGAAAAGTCTATTCTTCCCAGAGGACTTCCAGACATCATGAAAAGATTGTGTTTGTCATCCGATTCTAAGCGAGAGCAGCAAACAAAGAAAGACGTTCAGAAGTCGATTTTATCGTGTACGGGCATAGTGACTGTAAATTGTAATAAAGTAGAATATAATTGTCTGACTTCTGTCAATCGACACACAAACGAGTGTGTGTGTGGAGTGATACAATTCAGACAATTACTTTTATTTTGTTCCAGTCAATTGGGTATGTGCATCACATCACAACACATCATAATCTTCCCGGATTAATGTGATCGTGGCCATTTGTTCAAACTGAGTGATGATGCGTTCATTTTCATTTTCAGACACTTTTTACTCTCTTCTCTTTTATTTGTGGACCCTCGATAGCAAAAGATCTTCAGGCCGACGACAACAGCAGTGTGCCCGCGCACGGCTGTGCGCGGGCCCACTGTGGCCGACATCGGTCCAAGGACCTTTGCTTGCTGGGAAATGATCAAGACTTTCGCGTACAGTCATCAAAGTACAAGCACATAGGCCTTCATTTTACAGTCTCACCACGCAGGTTCTGCGATGATCAAACTCACTACCTCCGAGCTTCCAGCCGCCCATCACCTGAGCGTTTGAAACACTCTCCTAATATGGAAAGTCGTTCGAAGCAGAGTGGCGTGTGCATAACATCACAGCCAAGAGCCGGTGTAATGGTCTGTACAAAGTGTTTGCCTTCTTGTTGCCGTTTTGCTTTAGTTGTTCTTATTTGCGTGCAAGACCAGCCATCCACCTTTCACCCATTTAACCCAACGGGCTGCATTTCCCACATTTTGGAAGTGCTACCTAACGACTGCGTGCCAGTTGCAGGAGATGGATTGACCATGATAATTCAAGGGTAGTGCCAGATAAGCATGGCGCCTTCAGGCGCCATGCGCGCCCGCAGGCGCCGTGCTAATCTGGCACTGCCCTTGAATTATCATAGTCAATCCATCTCCTGCTGTAGGGCGTTGGGGCTAAATGGGTTAACTCATTCGCGGCCAGCCACATCCGGATGCACGGCACAAGCCGCGCATCCGGATGCGGCAGGCCGCGAATGAGTTAAGGTACGCGTCCATAAACACGAATCCGATACTAATTCTATCCGAATCCGAAGTGGGTCCTAGACCAAAAAAAGTTCATGCAAGTCGTTTTCATGCTTGTGCGTTTCCATATGCCCGATGCGGTAAACAAATTCGCACCTGACTTCGAACGAAAATAACGCAATTTTTGAAGGAAAATTGCATCACCGTATCGGGTTCGGATCGTATTCGTATCGGATACGTGCTTATGAAACCGTAGCTCAGTTTAGTCTTGTTATTTGTACGATGGTATGTGATTTTGGACCTTATGGCTTCGATGTATAAGGTTTAAAATCACTGAGCTGCGCACATTTATAGATTCACCATTGCGTGAGGGTCTGCATGCAGCACACAGTTCGTCACGAACCGCTTCACTGAAGTAGTTACTGTGTATCCGCGGCAGCGCGTTAATCATTTGTAAGATTGAGGTTAGGAGGGGTGTGTTGGAGTGGGTGACCGGGGGCACGGATGGGTAAACAGCGTACAGTTCTCACGCGGTGCAGCCCATTCATTTATTTTCCACATCACGTGTACAAATGACTTTCACGCAGAAGCACACACAAAAAAGTAAGGCCTTCAGGACGGGTCCAAGCTGTTTTGAGGACAGTGTCGAAGCAGCACGGATACCGTTTACAGTGCCCAGTGGATGCATACACAAAGGGGCATTTAGAGTACTAAGGTTATGGGTTAACCCATTTGGCCCCGACGTCCAACAGCAGGAGATGAATTAACCATGGTAATTCAAGGGTAGTGACAGATTAGTTTGGCGCCTGAAGGCGCCAAGCTAATCTGGCACTATCCTTGAATTATCATGGTCAGTCCATCTCCTGCAACCGGTATATAGTCGATGGGTAACACGTCCAAAATTTGGGAAATGCGGTCGTGGGGTTAAAAGGTTTAATGGATCGCAATACCTCCTTTATGAATGTTTTTGGTACGTTCTACAACAATGGTGGACAGAAGTTTCAACTTAAAGGATGAAGTTTGATTGTCGTAAAATGACAGACTTTTCTGCTCTTCCACCCACCCACCCACCCCCACCCACCATTTTATTCGCAGGAGAGTTTCCTCCGTTATGCCCAAAAGGCATTAGAAAACCTCTGGTTCATGTTCCTGCCCATACAGATTGCGAAAAGAAGGATAGAAAGATCTCAGTTGGGACCAGACAACATTGATAGCCCGTTGTAAAAATAGATTTTAGCCATCATAGCTATGATGCAGATCTCTGTAAAGAACATAGGACTAACGACAGAAATAAATCCACGATTGCGGGGTTTATAAGGATTTGTCTCTTGCAGCTGGGTAGTGTTTGACTTGCCCATGCACTTAAGGAGTTAAAACAACACTGACGAGCAAACGAAATGTAACATTTGTGACTCATCGGAAACACCTATGTTGTTTCCGATGATTAAAAAATGTCACATTTTGTTTTGTCAAGGTGACTTTTGCAGGAATCTCATCGACAGAAAGCTCTACCGACAGCCAAGGGGTTAATTTTGAATCGCTCTGTCTGCAGGTGAACGTGGCTGACATTTTAGCCAGCATACATCTAATTGACACACAACCACCGATGACAGGCACCGTGTTTGCCACACCGACTGAAACGTTTAAAACGTCACAGCTACCGAGCCCGTCTGATGCCACGAAGCGAATCATCTCATCGGATGTGCCTAGAATGGACAATACGCTTCCCAGAACAAGTTACTTTGCGCACTGGGAATCCGATTCCAAATCCCAGATGTGGGCAACAGAAACCTGGTCGTCCGACGTTCCCAGCTCTCTTCGTTCTGAACAGACGTACCAAGTGCAGCCTTGGACGCACATGAGGTCCTCATCAAGCACTTCCAGATCGCCTGCCGGCATTCTGCCCACTGTTTATGAAAGTGATTCGGGCCTCAAACGGTGGTCCGTTGGTAATAAGAGCCAGCAGGCCGAAAATGACAGGGAGGTGCAAGTAACCGTGGCAAGCAGTAAGTCTCAGGGACATGGCTCTTTGGGACGAGACGTGCAGTTCCACAGACCGGAGTCACAGTCAGACAGTCGTGAGGGTGTAGCACTTGACGGCCCACCCCCGAAGCTGCATGTCATGTTTTGGTTGATCGTGTCCCTGCTCATCACGATGTTTGTGTGTCCCTGCTGCGGCAAGTGCGCTTTCCACACTGTTATTCGTGTACGTAGGACAGTCGAATACCGAAACAGTGGCATAGGAAGATGTTGGGGGAGGGCGGGGGGGGGAGGAGGGGGGGGGGGAGGAGGAGGAATGGCGAAACTTCAGGACAAAATCAAACGACCGAGTGGGGAGGAGGGGGGAGGGGTGGAAAGTTTGGATACTATTAAACGTTTCTTTAACTCATTCGAGACGTGCCGCCTCTGGATACGCGGCTTATGCCGCGTATTCGGAGGCGGCACGTCTCGGATGAGTTAAACAAGTCCGAGAGGAGGTGTGGGGGCCCAAATCAAAAGGATACTCTGGCCATACCTTGCATGAAAGAGGTATGACCAGACCATTGTTACTTGGCCCGGTTTCCTACACGGATGTCTCAGTAAATCGCGGCATATTTCATTGAGTCCTGTTATAAAATTTTGATGTTGTCAAACTTCCTAACAGATCACGAGACGGATCAGCTATGACAGTTCAAGGATGGTGCCAAAATAGCTCGGCGCCCCTAGGCGCCGAGCTATTCTGGCACCATCCTTGAACAATCATGGTAGACCCTTGTTTAGTTCAAGTGTGTGAGGGCTAAATGGGGTTTTCAGTTGACTTTTCATGTGAACGCACGTTTTTGGGCGCAAATCATTTGGGGAAGGGGGTCCTTATTTTGACCCATCATTTTCACTGTGAGTGTTTACACACGTTACTAGAGTGTCCTCCTGCACTCAAGAGATTTAATGTTGTTTTTCATCCTGGGTCACACGACTAATCACTTTTGCGTAAACATTAACACGTGACCTCGCTACAAAAACCCTTGTAGAGAGAGGCGTAACAAATCTCCTAATATGAACCTGAATATTGAAATAACGCGTATATGGAGCCGGAATTCCGTCATTTCAACTTTAAAATTAGCGTTTGACGTCAAGTGTTTCCACCCGTTAGTACTAATAGAAAGCAGTGGTGGTATCCGGCGCAGGCAGAGAAGTTTTGTGCAAGTGTCTACGATAATTTGAAGGTTGATACATAGTAGAAGTTTTACTTTTCCCTCATGAATTATCGGCTTGATATCAGAGAGTATCATTGTCGGATTTTCTGACATCGGAAGCAATTATTTTATAACTTTAAAGGCGTCAGACGTAAATATTTTCGCGGAGTCAACTCTCAGTGAAGGTTATTTTCACTTGAAAAAAAATTAACTCATTCAGCCCTGACACACCCCAGCAAGACATTATCGAGCATAATAGTTTAAGGGCGGTGCTAGAATACGGCTTGGCGCCCATAGGCGCCAAGCTATTCTGGCACTACCCTTGAACTATCATGATCGATCTGTCTCTAGAATTGCAATACAGTCCTTCATAGGGCAACTTCAAAATTTGGGGATTTCGGTCCTGGGGCACAATGTGTTAAGCAGGAGTCACGTGGTTTATATTTTTGCTAGTGGTGCAAAATTACCTAGTATTTTTCTTTTCAGTCTTCCGGTAAAGAACCATCTCAAGGAGTAAAGTATTTTCATATGTGCTGCAAAAATGAGGCGTCAAAGAAATTATGAACAAGAATATGACGGCATCTTGCTGTCGAGTGACGTAAATGATTTTCGTTACCATCATATATGCTAATGACATGGAATCTATTTATCCGCCCATTTCTTGTGAACAAAATGGCGGGAGGTCTGAAATCTTTCACGTCGCAGTAGCTGACAGTGGCTTGTGCATTTAATAAAACCTTCTACGTGAATTTATGGTGACATAGGAGCTCCAGGTAGGTTGCTTTCCTGACTCCTTCCTTTCTTTTTTAATATTTCTGCCGCGCCACGACTCCGAAACGTTTTTAACATACGGCAGGGACTCCAAGCGCTGTTCTTTGGTACTGATGTGCTTGGTCTACAAGCTACTGCCACAGTAGGCACAAGAGGCCATTACACACACATACACACGCGTACTATAGTAAACAACAGACAATTAGATGCATTTGTAAACGCACTATCTTTATTGTCGTCTGCTCTTTCGATTCCGCATGCCCAAGCTCTTTACCATTAGCATGCGCGTTACTATTCTTAAACGGGATCACATGACCGGTTTCATGATTTCATCTGAAGTGTTTTTCCACCGCAAACTTGCAAAACCAAGATGGCGTCCGCTCCCAGGTGCCTGGTCGACTCGAAGACGAGACTCAAACGGTGAAGCTTTGCTTTAAAGTTGCGACGTACTTCAGTCAGGTAGCAGAACAGCTTTGGACAGGGTATAGCATTAATATTCGGTCTTATTTTCATCCTCTTGGTGTACGAGCATTCCGGACTCCACCAAATAACACACTGGATGAACAATCTGATGTTTGGCTCTCGTGCAATAGCAGAAGTTTGTTTGCGTCTGTGTCTGTCGTCCGGCGTCTGTCGTCCGTCTGTCTTCCGTGATAAACTGTTACGCTGGCACTATTTTCTCTATTTTCTCTGAGGCTATTCAAGTCTCAGTCGTCACACTTTGCCCTGGGATACCTTTTGACAAGAACTTTTTAAACATACCCAGTTTCAGTGACTACAAAGTTTGAGGTCACAGGGGGTCCAGAAATAAAAGAAAAAGAAAGATTTTATATATATTTATTGTCTCCAACTTCAAACCCAAACTTGTTACAGAGATACCCGATTGTAAGACCTTTCTATGCATACTAATTTGGATGACACCTTGATTTGGTCAAGGACCACAAGAGGACCACAAGAGGTCGGTCGGTAAATGACTAATGTCATTTCAATGCTACGCTGAACGAGTGCATCGCAGAGGTGTCACATCTCAAGCGTGACTTTGCATATATGTTAATTTATTATCTATTATTTATATAATTTTAGATTGTTATGAACGTTTTACAAACGTTTCTACCAAATTTCAATCAAATCAGCAGTGAGCTGTCAGTCAGTCAGTCAGCAGTAGGTCACCCAGTGAGCTGTCAGTCAGTCAGTCAGCAGTAGGTCACCCAGTGAGCTGTCAGTCAGTCAGTCAGCAGTAGGTCACCCAGTGCGCTGTCAGTCAGTCAGTCAGCAGTAGGTCACCCAGTGCGCTGTCAGTCAGTCAGTCAGCAGTAGGTCACCCAGTGAGCTGTCAGTCAGTCAGTCAGCAGTAGGTCACCCAGTGAGCTGTCAGTCAGTCAGTCAGCAGTAGGTCACCCAGTGAGCTGTCAGTCAGTCAGTCAGCAGTAGGTCACCCAGTGAGCTGTCAGTCAGTCAGTCAGCAGTAGGTCACTCAGTGAGCTGTCAGTCAGTCAGTCAGCAGTAGGTCACCCAGTGAGCTGTCAGTCAGTCAGCAGTAGGTCACCCAGTGAGCTGTCAGTCAGTCAGTCAGCAGTAGGTCACCCAGTGCGCAAAAGCCACACGGCCGACGTCGGCCCTTGCACGGCCGTCGGCCTGATGGCCTTTTGCGCATAAGCAGTCAGTCGGCAAGCAGGCAGCAGTCGGGCAGTTATTGTCCATTTCTTTATTCCCTTCACTGCCGAGAAAGTGTGCACCATCCAGCTGCAAGAGGCATATATCCTCATGAGCCCCCGCAAATGCGGGGGCTCATGAGGATCTATGCCTCTTGTTGACAACACACTGGATCCATGTTCCCAGGTGTTGCATTAACGAGGATTTCACAAACAGAATAATTATGCGACCATGGCACGGACGGACGGACGGATGGATGGATGGATGGATGGATGGATGGATGGATGGATGGATGGATGGATGGATGGATGGATGGATGGATGTATGGACACAATATGCGTCCATGGCAGTGAAGGGGTTTACGTTCATTATTTATTTTGTATTAATTACTTCTCACCTTGTGTGCTCATCAGGCTAAGGAACTCGAACAGAATCACCAGTACTCGGAGGCTGCGAGCGAGATCTCGGTGGCAAAGAAACTGTTAGTGGTAGCAGTTGTGTTCGGAACTTTCACGCACTTTATCGTCATCTGTTTGATACGTCATTATGGTTAGTTATGACATTTTCGCATTTTTTCTATATTAAAAATCTTTGTCTTATATCGCTTCACAGTTTAATTGCGTGTACTCTATTGGCAGAGTTTACAGTGGGTGTGTGCGTTTGTATCTGCATGAGTGAAAAAACTAAAATGACAGAGAGAGAGAGAGAGAGAGAGAGAGAGATAGAGAGAGAGAGAGAGAGAGAGAGAGAGAGAGAGAGAGAGAGAGAGAGAGAGAGAGAGAGAGAGAGAGAGAGAGAACTGAAAACTCTTCTTCTTCTTCTTCTGGCTTGACTTCGCGAACGAAGATTCTATAGGGCTTGCCCACGTCGTCTGCAGGCATTTTCGTGGCTGCGGAGGCCAATCCGGGACAGGCAGGTTCGACCGAAGTGGCTGCAGGGGAAGGTCTGGTCAGGGTTCTGAGTTACGACAGCTCTGTTTTTTCTTCTGAGCCGCTTGTCTTTAAGGTTAGCTCTGCGAGAGTCCTCAAAGGAGACGGCTGCCTTGTGAATGGTGGAGCGCCAGGTGTCACGGTCCGCAGCAAGCGAAGACCATTGGCGGTGGTCGATTTGGCAGGCACTAAGTGACTTCTTGAGACCGTCTTTGTATCTCTTCTTTGGTGCCCCTCTGTCTCGGTGTCCAGTGGCGAGCTCGCCGAACAGAGTGATCTTGGGTAGGCGATGATCCTCCATCCTGGAGACGTGCCCCGCCCAGCGAAGCTGTGTCCGCAGCAGCAAAGCCTCGATGCTCACAGTTTCCGCCTGTTCAAGGACCTCGACGTTGGTGACATAGTCACTCCAGTGAATGCTAAGGATGGTACGCAGGCAGCGCTGGTGAAAGCGTTCGAGGAGTCGTAGTTGTCTGCGGTAGAGGGCCCAGGACTCGGAACCGTACAGCAGGGTGGTGAGGACGACAGCTCTGTACACGCTGATCTTGGTGCCTTTTTTCAGCTGTTGATTGTGCCACACCCGCTTGAATAGTCGCCCGAAAGCACTGTTCGCTTTTGCCAGCCTGTTGTCCAGCTCCTTGTCTAGCTTGGCGTCTGACGTGATGATGCAGCCAAGGTAGGTAAACTGGTGTACAGACTTCAGTTCGGACTCGCCGATGGTGATGTGGGGAGGGCGATGCTCTTCCTTGGGTGCCGGCTGATGAAGGACCTCTGTCTTTTTCAGACTGAGGCGGAAGGCAGACTTCTTCACAGGGCAGGAAGGCTGGGCTAGGTGGGCCTGGTGGGCGGCTCTTTTTTTTGCTAGAAGTTCCTGGATCTCTACGTCGTTGAACTGAAAACAGCCGTACGACAAATCCAAACATAACCGTCCTGACCAAAACACTGCGTCACAGCTGATGTCATTCCAATGCCACGCTGAACGAGCGCGTCGCAAATGTGTCACATCTTAACTCATTCAGCCCGACGGCCGCATTTCCCAAATCTGGGAGGCGTCATCTAATGACTATGCACCAGTTGCAGGAGATGGATCGACCATGATAATTCAAGGGCAGTGCCAGATTAGCTTGGCGCCGACAATCTGCCACTACCCTTGAATTATCATGGTCGACCCATCTCCTGCTGTAGCGCGCCAGGGCTGAATGGATTAAGCGTGACTTTGCACATCGACACTATCAGTTCTCACAATATTCATTCGTCCGTTACTTCGTTCGTTCGTTCTTGTAGTCATGGATTCGAAAGGACAAGCACACGGCAGCTTACAAATTTAATCCTATTCCTTTTACAAACTTAATACTTTGCGTGTCGGTAGCGTGCTTTTGTGTGTGTGTGTGGATTTGTTGTTTCTTTGCCGCGATGATTCCTGCAGTAATCATCGCGACAAAAACCGACACGAAAAGCGTTAAGTCAGTGTTTTGTGCTTTCCCATCCAAATTGTGTTTCTTTTTTTGTTTTTGAGTAATTTGCTAGATCAGCCGTCTAGCAAATTACCAGACGTTGTTCGGAAATTAGAAGCTGGTCACAACTGTTCGCGTTTTGGCGAAAACAGTGGATGGAAAGCTCAGACAAACATGCGATATCGCAATTTTGTCCGGGCTTTCCTCTTCACTGTCTCTGTCGAAAAACGTGCCATTTTGACCTACTTCTGACGTCTTATTGCATTGCACTACAATAAATACAATGCAATGCAATGCAACGCAACGCAACGCAATACAATATAATACAATGCAATACAGTACAATACAATGCAATAAAATGCAATAGGCACAATAAAATACAATACAATAAATACAATACAGCACAGCACAATACAATAATACTCTATTATCCCCGAAGGGAAATTTTGGCGCCGCGATATAAAAATAGAAACAAGAACATGTTTTGAAGATAAGACGACTAAATTAATTACATATATATGTTATTGCATAACCACTGAAAAATATCACAGCTACATAAAAATATAATTGAAGAAGCGTATGTGTGGAAAACTAGCATCTTAAACACCCCGCACCACCCACCCCCACCCACGCACCCCCACCCACCCACCCCCGCCTCCACCGTCTCGCCCTTTCCCCTTCACACACACACACACACACACACACACACACACACACACACACACACAAATTCTCTCTCTGTCTCTGTGTCTGTCTCTCTCCCGCCGTGAGATGGCCTTAGTTGCCTGCTCGGCGTTAAACTCTCTCTCTCTCTCTCTCTCTCTCTCTCTCTCTCTCTCTCTCTCTCTCTCTCTCTCTCTCTCTCTCTCTCTCTCTCTCTCTCTCTCTCTCTCTCCTCTCTCTCTCTCTCTCTCTCTCAGTCTCTCTCTCTCTCTCTCTCTCTCTCTCTCTCTCTCTCTCTCTCTCTCTCTCTCTCTCTCTCTCTCTCTCTCTCTCTCTCTCTCTCTCTCTCTCTCTCTCTCTCGGGGCTGTGTCACAGGCACTATTTGTGTAATCTGACACTACTGCTGTTGATATTTATCGTGATCAAGGCATCTGGAGTAACTGGTTCACAGATCCCATCTAAGACAAAAGACTGTTCATTTTGTGAAAAGCAAGATTTTCATTGTAATAAAATGAAATAAAATGAAAATGGACTAGTAACAATCAGCGCATAGTGTACAACAGTCTAGCCATTACAAGTGCAAATCAATGACAATATAATGAGAACTGTGAATTAACTCGCTCTACCCCAGACACGCCACAGCAAGATAAGGATCGACCATGATAGTTCAAGGGTGATGCCAGAATAGATTGGCGCCTATGGGCGCCAAGCTATTCTGGCATCACTCTTGAACTATCATGGTCGATTTGTGTCCTGCACCGCAATGCAATCTTCAGAGGACAACGGCAAAATTTGAGGATTTCGGTGTTGGGGTACAATGAGTTAAGTCAACTTTATAGTGAACACATGACACAATGAAACAGAAATATAACCAACATCAATGTGGTGTCTGCTCGTTCATGACAACTGCATTAATGACACATAAATACCCGTAACATTTGAGGAAAAAAGACAGCAGTTCTATCCTGTAAAAGCAAAAAGACAGTTCTATCCTGTAAAAGCAAAAAGACAGTTCTATCCTGTAAAAGCAAAAAGACAGTTCTATCCTGTAAAAGCAAAAGACAGTTCGTGTTTGTGTCAAATGGGATTTTTATTGTGATGCGCCTTGCAATTAAAATTTTGCTTTTAACACACACACACACACACACACACACACACACACACACACACACACACACACACACACACACACACACACACACACACACAAATGGAACTAGGCCTAATATCAATTGTCTTATCAGGGCAGAGTTAATGAAACAATGCCATCGTTAACAAGAAAAAATATCACAGACACATAGGCAGATAGTCTGGCGAGCAAAAGAAAAGCGACAACTTTGGAATCATCGGAAACATTTTGGTGTTTCCAATGATTCCAAACTCTTCGCATTTCTTTTTGCTCGTCCCCATATAAAGGCAAATTACTTCATAGCTATCCAGAATTCCACAGTGGAGACTCCTATCATCAAATACATTGTAGGAATTAGCTCTATAATTTAGCCACACTGTCATCTGAACTGAATGAGGCACTGATCGGTCGTCCCCCAGGGAATACAAGTTCTTCGGGCCGCACGTCGGCCTTGGTGGGACCGCACACGGTCGTACGCGGGCCCACCGAGGCTGACATTGGCCGAAGGACCTGTTGCTCACCGGGTCGTGCTGTTTTTCACGGGGTCTTGCTGGCTGTCGACTAGGTCGTGACTGATGTGGAGACGATCGACCCAATCGGTTTGAATGAACCCAGACGTATTCATCAGTCCAATGCTCTTCACTCAAGTAGTTGCAAAATCGCGCTCTAAAGCAGTGCCTAATTCGCCTGGATAGAGACCATGGGCTCAGTTGCATGAGTGAGCGTCGTCCTGCGCAAGCCATTAAGCAAGCAGCAGTCCTTGCAGGACTATATTTCACTCACGAACGCAGCTGAGGCATGATACTAAGCTTATCATTCACACCCTTTGAGAAGGCTAGGTTAATGAACTGTTTTATCTCCCGTCACTTGTGAAATATGCTCAGATGTGTGTGTGTCGGTGTGCGATTTTTAACCTAACGGCTCTTGGCCGTAACGCCCAAAATCACAGAACAGGGCACGCATTAACCCATTCCCTGCCACAGTACGAATATTTTGTTTAATAAATCTCCGTTTATTCTGCGACCGAAAGCCACAACTGTCCACGGTACATGGATACAAATCGGTCTCAGCAAGAGATATAGATCATCATGAGCCCCCGCTACTGCGGGGGCTCGTGACGATCTATGTCTCTTGCAGCTGGGTCGTGATCTTTTATTCTTCTTCTTCTTTTTTTCTAGGCAGTCAAAGGACTGAAGGGCTCAGATGAGGCATGCGTAAGTACTGGAGAGCATCTGTTTTACTCTCAGAGCGAAAAGTCCCCAGGCGACAGCCCCGAAGATAACGGCGAGGACGAGGCAGACGATCATACGTTTCAGCTGTCGTCTGGCGGACGTGTGCTGGCCAAGCAAGTTGTAGACCGCCGCCTGGAGACACACAGAAAGATGTTCATGTCTACTACTCAGATTAACCCATTCAACTCCACGGTCGCAAAATTAGAGGCGTCATCTAATGACTATGTACAGAAAATAACGATAACTCGAGGTAATAATTCAAGGACTATGTACAGAAAATAACGATAACTCAAGGTAATAATTCAAGGACTATGTACAGAAAATAACGATAACTCAAGGTAATAATTCAAGGACTATGTACAGAAAATAACGATAACTCAAGGTAATTATTCAAGGGTAGTGCCAGATTAGCTTGGCGCCTAATGGCGCAAAGCTCTGGCCACTACCCTTGAATTATTATCATTGATCCATCTCCTTCTGTAACTCGTCGGGGGTAGATGGACAAAGTGAATGGCCACCCTGAAAAATAGTTATGATTTTGAATAAGCATAAAGTATTCAGGGCGACCTTTAAAGTATTATGAGTTAGTTGACTGTTGGAAGTTCAACTGACGCTGTTGCAGCAGCCGCACTGAGTAAGCAACAAGGACAACAATAACAGCAGCAGCAACATCAGCAACACCGACACCACAAACAACAACAAACACCAGGAGTGATGATAAGCTGGAAATTCTTATTTCTATTTTTTGTGCCATTTTGTATTATTTGTCATTGTTAAATTCTTTTCCTACTTGTTCGCTACTCATCATAGTAGAGAATCAAGGGGGAGTCATCAAAGTGCCCGGAACTCGCGAGCGACCTCAATCAAGGAGCGAGTTATCGCCCGTGGGGTCATAGACGAGATCGAAAATGGGCACATTACACATGGAGTATAGATCTGTGGTAAACGCAGTTGGCAAAGGTTCACGTCGGCCCGAGTAGCTTTAGCTCACGGGCACCTCTGAAAGCTTACCTTTCTGTTGTAGACGACAGCAGCGATGCCGAAAGGTGTGAAAGTGACAAGGATGGCTATGACTGACAGGACCAGACCCCAGGTAGTGTTGGGAGGGTCGGTACCCGTCTCGCGAAGCGGGGTGGGTTGGTTGACGTTTGGCATCGTCACCTACAAGAAGTCAGAAGAATAGAAAAGTAAGTAAAGACGAATGCCATGTGTCCTTACTTTTCAGTGTCACGTCGTTATCATCATCAGCATCAGCGAAATCATCATCATCATCATCACTCACTAAAATCGGAAATATGACTGTGAATGCCAAGTGTTTAACCCCTTCGCTGCCAGTGATCACGGATTATGCGTCTGGAAAAAACTGCACTCTGATATGATCGACATTAGCCTGAGAGAAAAANTCGGCTCACCACCGGCTGCTAAAAATAGCCAATCCGGGGTCAGAAAGGTGAAGGCCAAGTTTGTAAACCGCAACAACAACAACAACAACAACAACAACTGCCCAACGAAGAAAGAGGCACGTTTGACGAGAAATTCTTTGATTTTATCCATTCAACACAGAGGCTGCATTTCTCACAATTTTGGAGATGTCATCGAATGACTGTGCACCAGTTGCAGGAGATGGATCGATCATGATAATTAAAGGGTAGTGCCAGGTTAGCTTGGCGCCATCAGGCGCCAAGCTAATCTGGCGCTACCGTTGAATTATCATGGTCGATATGTCTTCCATCGATCTATCTTCCATCAGATCCGATCTACCTTCCATCAGGCGCCACGCTAATCTGGCACTACCCTTGAACTATCATGGTCGATCCATTTTCTGGTGTATTGTGTCGGGGCTAAAAATGTGTTGACTAAGGACAATTGCAGTATTTCAATCCTTGAGCTATCATGGTCGATCCCAACATCTGCATGCAGTGCCGCATCAGGGCTGAATTTGCTAAAGTCAAAAGCACGCACGATCAGCCTACCACTGTTGTGTTCTGTGTATGTCCTGAAACCGCAGTCGTGTAAACAACCTTTGGGTGGGGATTCATCACAGCATCACAGTTAGCCACCGTGGAGACAACGTGGGGAGATTCACCAGTCAGTGTCACGTCACTGAAACCGTCGAGACCTGAAACACAAAAATGTGAACAATCATTATCATATGTATAGCAGGTTCAGCCTTACCTTTTGACCGATTGTATTGTAAGTTCTTTTAGGATGTGCATGCCTGACCTCATTAAAATTTTAGGAGTTTCTTGAAGAGATGTAATAACTGTATGCGTGTATTTTTGTTAGACGGTTGAGTGTGTGTGATCAGTCCTAGGACACAGTCCTAAATGGCATTGTCGATAGGATAAATAAAAGATTTTGAATCTTGAACCATTATATAATTTGCCAAGAGCTGGACTGCCGAGGGTAGATCAAGGGTGGTGTCAGAACAGCTTGGCGCCTCCGGCGCCAAGCCGTTCTGGCACCACCCTTTAACTACCCTCGGCGATCAGTCTCCTGGATATGATGACTTCAGAGGACAACCTCCATATTTAAGGATTTCAATCTTAGCACAGGGTTGATCGTCGTGAAACCGTAATTCCCCCACAATATAACCATGAACATATAGGTGAACGACTGTCCAATGTCTGTGGATCTTAAGCACATTGTGGTAAGGCGGCAGTTCAGCTGTAGATGGATCGACCGTGTTGATGATAGTTCAAGGGTAGTGTTTGATCAGCTTTCTGAAGATTTTATTCAAAGCTACTCTCAGTGAAGGGGTTAAAGGCATTTTGCTTCAGAAAAGCTAATCGGACGATAACCTTCGGCCGCTGCCCACATTCTGCGACTTTCCCGTAGACGTATGACGTTTTGTATGTTCATTTAAATAAATTAAAAAAAGAATTAAAACAGGGCGATATAAATAAACTAAATCAACCCTGAGGGAATCATAGCCAAAGAGTTAATAAAGATTTTTTTTTAAAGTAAACCACTTTACCTTGCTTGCCCATTTGAAACAATGATATGCAGAGAAGACTTGACTTTTCCGACAGAATTTGACCACGAAATGAATCGGTTTCTGTAAAAGTCACCTGGCTGAAGAAAAGCAAAACTGAATGATGTGCTTTGTCTTCTTTCCCACTTTTAGTAATCAGTAATCGGATATTCTGTTTTCTTATGTAAGACCGCACACCGTTAAAGCATTTATAAGGAGGTATTGTGTACATAAGAATGCAAGTGTACCCTTTATTTTTACAGTTCTCGTGAAAGTGACGTTTTGATTACGCAAACGATTCAAAACACACAGAGAGGTTGTGAAATTCCCACTAGGGTAGGCGTGTTGTGTCGTAAACTGTGTGTTTTCGCTCCCGAAATAGGAAGTGACACAATGACGTCACTATTTCTGGCCCTCCGATTGGCTGGACACAGAACGTCTGCGCGTTTATCTGGGTCATACTGACAACTTGACGAGGTTACCTGCCATAGCTTCATGGCTTGTCTGACCCGATCCATCAGTAAGAGGAATAGATTCGAAATAAGGCCCTGCTTCGCAGAGTCTATGCCTATTGCTGGTATAAATCGGTTCTCTGTATCTATCTCTCCTACTCCAAAAGAGTAAATAATGCAAGTTGAAGCCCGTGACTGCATATTATTGTCTCCATGTCCGATCGGTGCGCCTTTGTTCAGCGCATATTAAAGACTACGTGATTTTGGGTGGCAATAGATCAGCCAACGTAAGGTGTTATCACAAAGGAAGGTGTGAGGGACTTTCAGCAGAAAACACCCTATCGTCGGTTTTACACTCTCAGGGCTAGCTGGTGTTTACAGTGCTAAACCCTCCAAAATACTATAGATATTGACTTAGTCCTTGGGTTCAATACGTTCAGGGGTTATTGTCCTCGGTACAAGAGTAATAATAAACTAGTCTAAGCCAAATGTGGACGGAGGCAGCTAATGTTATTGTGGACGGAGGCAGCTATTCCCTACGACCTGAACACTGATCAATTCAGGCGCGCTGTAAGTATGCCGCTTTGACCGACCAGGAAATTTCCAGCGCTGTGACTTGTGAAGTGTGCGTGCAGGTTACGCTTTCATGAGTTGAAGTTAACGCAACGTTTCTGAAAACGTTTTGCAGGCTGATGCTGTAACCCAGTATGCAAAGGTCCTCATGCGGCCCACGAGGACCGCAGTGGGCCCGCGCACGGCTGTGCGCGGGCCCACTGCGGCCCTCGTGGGCCCGAAGGCGTTTTGCTACTGGGGAAAGGACGACGAACATCTAATTTACGACACATGCAGCCTGGGCAGAGGATGACACGTGCGTTTACGTCAGTGATTTCAACTTGAATTGAGTCAGTTCCTATTAGGCTTTTTGTCTGATCGACTTCCATAATGACCTGTTCCCACGAAAGGGACCATAAGTCGGAAATTTGGAGTTTTGAGATATTTACACCATTACAATCTACTAGCAATGCAAATTAATTTGATGCAAAAACTATTGTTGTAGACCTGTTATTAAGCGCGAAACATGCATTTAAAGTTGATCACTCGAACTGACCCAAGATGACCCCCTGCACTCTTTTCGGCTTGTAGCTCCATTCGGCCAAAAGCGACTTAAGGTCCCTTTCGTGGGAACTTTGGGATGAAATCCTCATCTTGTTGACTGATCATACCGCAGTTATGACCTCGGCGAGTACACCCCAGAAATGAGACGTTCCCTTTGATTTCCGAGGTGTGTTATTGATGACATTCTGACGAAACCTAGTTCAGCTTACGCGGTTTCAAACCTCTGTTTTGTCACCATTAGTGAGGTTTTGTTTGATACGAACAACTCCAAGCATCGAGCGAGTGCAAAATAACGGCAGGTAACCAGCGTGTGCCTTAACTCATTCTACCCCAGACACACCACAGCAAGATATGGATCGACCGTGACAGTTCAAGGGTGATGCCAAAATAGCTTGGCGCCTATGGGCACCAAGCTATTCTGGCATCACCCTTGAACTATCATGGTCGATCTGTGTCCTGCACTGCAATGCAGTCTTCAGAGGACAACGGCAAAATTTGGGGATTTCGGTCATGGGGTAGAATGAGTTAAGCATAAATAGCACTCCAATAATCTCCAAGAGGCATATATTCTCATGAGACCTATGCCTCTTGGAGATGATTGGAGTTTAGTCTATGCTTAATGTAGAGTCTGGTTATCCACCGTGACTTCGCTCTCGTTCGTTGGTTGGGAGTCGTTCGTTGTTGGGAGTCGTTCGTTGTTGGGAGTCGTTCGTTGGTTGGGAGTCGTTCGTTGTTGGGAGTCGTTCGTTGGTTGGGAGTCGTTCGTTGGTTGGGAGTCGTTCGTTGGTTGGGAGTCGTTCGTTGTTGGGAGTCGTTCGTTGTTGGGAGTCGTTCGTTGGTTGGGAGTCGTTCGTTGTTGGGAGTCGTTCGTTGGTTGGGAGTCGTTCGTTGGTTGGGAGTCGTTCGTTGGTTGGGAGTCGTTCGTTGGTTGGGAGTCGTTCGTTGGTTGGGAGTCGTTCGTTGTTGGGAGTCGTTCGTTGGTTGGGAGTCGTTCGTTGGTTGGGAGTCGTTCGTTGTTGGGAGTCGTTCGTTGGTTGGGAGTCGTTCGTTGTTGGGAGTCGTTCGTTGGTTGGGAGTCGTTCGTTGTTGGGAGTCGTTCGTTGGTTGGGAGTCGTTCGTTGGTTGGGAGTCGTTCGTTGGTTGGGAGTCGTTCGTTGGTTGGGAGTCGTTCGTTGGTTGGGAGTCGTTCGTTGGTTGGGAGTCGTTCGTTGCTTGGGAGTCGTTCGTTGGTTGGGAGTCGTTCGTTGCAAACAAAACCTCGCTACCTGTGTTTTCTGCAGTGCGTGTCCGAGAGCGTGTGTTTGTTTTCGTGCGTGAGTGCGTGTGTGTGTGCGTGTGTGTGTGTTTGTGTGTGTGTGTGCGTGCGTGTGTGTGCGTGTGTGTGTGTGTGTGTGTGTGTGTGTGTGAGCGTGCATGCGCGAGTTGTGATGTGCATGCGTGCGTACCTGAGTGTGTGTGTGTGTGTGTGTGTGTGTGTGTGTGTGTGTGTGTGTGTGTGTGTGTGTGTGTGTGTGTGTGTGAGTGCGAGCGTGCATGCGCGAGTTGTGATGTGCATGCGTGCGTACCTGAGTGCGTGTGCGTGTGTGTGGGTATGTGTGTGTATATGTATGTGCGTGCGAGCGTGAGCGAATGCATGCATGCGTCAGCGTGTGGTATGTGTATGTTTACATGGCTATGTCACTTATGTAGTAGATGTAGCAACGGCAAGTTTGAAAACTGGTCCTGTTACCAATAACTTCTACCGTTGGAAAATAAAGGTTCATTGTTCATTGTTCATTGTTCATTGTACGATGGCTCGTGATAAGGAAATGCAAGATTCAAAGGGACAAAACCTAACTATCTAGGTCGCTTGGGCCCCAATACAATATTGTTTCCCTTTACTTGCAACGCATCCTATGCCTGTCTTTCCTAACGTCAGTGTTATATTTGGCTGTGTTAACCCGTCCCATTAACACGGTGTGAACTTGTGTGCACCCGGTGTTGGTGGGTGAATTAGGTTGGGGAATATAAGAAGCCGAAGCAGAGGTTGCGTTGACGTACTTTATTTGCGGTTTATCAAATAAGGTGAAACACAGCACGGATATCACAGTGGAGATACAGTTGAAGACAAAATGATGGCACAGAGTGACGGCAACTATACGGTCAGTTGGGCGACTCGTTTAGGACAAAGACATCCCGCACTGGCTCTTCCCATGCTTAAATACTGGTCGGGCGAACCGCAAAGAAAGCAACACAGTGCGGACCAAAACACGGTTCCAGATAGACCGAAGAATGGATAAATCTGTGCTTCCTAGGTACTACAAAAAGAGCAATAACTCAATAATTACTTAGCACAAAGGCTTCGGGTTTGAAGTATAGGACAGAAAATGTAAATAGCGAAAAACTACCGTAAACTATATTTTAGAGGGAAGTCCTAGCAAATTATTATTTAATTTTAAAGTGGGCTAAGAGAGCTCACTAAAATTTGTAAACGTAAAAAAATCGCTAATTGAACTATGGTGGTCATAAAGTCACCACAAAACTTATGAGTAGAAGGGAAATTTCATGATGAAACTGATGTGAGTTACAGATTCACGATCGGTAACGCCTTTAAAAAGTTAAAGAGGATAGAACACGGACTAACTAGCATAGCCTTCAAAGTACTACAAAATTACTAGCTGACTGACACTACAAGGCTGGATTGCGGCCCCTGGCTAGGCGTGGGTAGCGCCAAGGCTAAGAGACTCGGGTGGCCAGAGGGTAGAGGAATTTAAAAAAAAAAAAAAAAAAGCATCATAATGTCTCAGCTGGAGGAACCGCGTCAGCCGGTTACATTTTCTCCCGCTGAAACCCTACCAGCGTCCTCGCTGGAACAAAATGTTAGTAACTACTCAGGCATCGAGCAGAACCACACCACTAACATGATACAACATGTTACAACATCACCACCTAAACCCTCTTGCTAACCTATTTGGAAAGCACGGTCAGCAAAGTAAAAACATTCCAAGCACAGCTTGCATAGCAAAGTAACAAAACAGAAAAATGGTAAATAAAACATCATCCTGAGTCAAAATGTACCCTGCTTAGGAATAAAATATAAAAGAATCCACTTATATAGCTACCAGAAACATTGCTTCGCAAAAGTCAGTCAAACTAGCAGAACAGTTCACTCATAAGATTGTATTGTTCATGAGACTCAAAGCACAAACGTGCTACAAAGAAACACCTACTGAAAAACAGTTCATTGCAACAGCAATCTCTGGTCGTCCGACTCGTAATACAAGAAATGTCTCTGGGTGGACAGTTCATGGCGAAGTTTATGTTAAAATTCTGACGCCGGTGTCACTCATTGCAAATTATGAATACTAAAGTCATGGAAGCAAACTAGGAAAAGCAAAGCTTCCACCCGATTACACATGGCTTTGAATCTGGTCTGCAGTCTGGCAGAGGGTCTAGGTGGAACCGATAATGTGCAGGTGTCGGGTTCCGTTGACGGTCCCGCTGTAGGTGGTACCGCTGTCACAACCAGAGCCGGCTTGACAGGCACCGGGACCACGGAAAGAGCCATCGTAGATGTACCACTCACAATGTCAGGGGCGTCATTAATAGCCTGGGGGACTGCAACTCCTACTTCTGCCAGGACGGGAACAGCAACGGGATCACGCATCTCTGGGACTGGAGCTGGAATAGGAACCGGGGCGACAGGGGTGGCACCATCAGTAGTTATCAGAAGAGGCAGAGCCCAGTCCTGTTCAGCCTAGTTCACCGGTGCTTGGACCGGTGTTTGAGTTGGTGCTTCCGGTTGATCAGGTTCCTCGGCCGGTTGTTCAGCCAGGTCGTCAAGAAGGTGGTCAGTCCGCAAGGAGATTGTCGACAGGCAGGCGAGGCTCTTGCCCAAAGAGCAAGAAGTAGGGCGTAAACCCAATTGAGGCATGCGGGGTGCAGTTGTACGAATGTATCAGCGCGGAAATGTGGCACGGCCAATGCGCCTTCTCAACCGGATCCAACTTCCAAGGAGAGCATGCATCGAGCGGTTAAATCTCTCGCATTGTCCATTTCCTTTCGGGTGATAGTGCGTCGTCCGGGACTTTTTAACACCGTATAGGTCGCACAGGAGGCTGATCAGGTGAGATTCAAAGTTTCTGCCCTGGTCACTATGGATCCGCTCAGGGACACCGTAGCGTTGGAACCATTCCCGAACCAGTACGTCTGCTACTATTACTGCCTCCTGATTCCGCGTAGGAATTGCCTGTGTGAACTTGGAGAAGACATCCGTGATGTCAAGTACGTCTCGCAGCTGCGTGAAGTCCATTGCGACGACCTCGAGGGGACGGGTCGCAAGCAGGTGGGCAGATGGCAGGGACAGATTTTGTGGAGTGTTGGTCCTGCAGCGTTCACACCGGCCGATATACCCCTTTATGTCTTCGTACATCCCAGGCCAGTAGACCCGCGTCCTTATCAGGTCGACGGTACGCTCATGGTCCTGATGTCCCATGTTGTCGTGTAGGGACAGGACATCAGGTCGCAGGCGACTTGGTAGGACGAGCTGCTGGCATTGGCAGATCTGAGAGACTTTTTTAATAGGAGATAATTCAACATCAGAATCAGGTCAAAGACAAAAGGTAGAGACCATTGACAGCGATGATATCTCTCATAATAATTATTATAGAAGGGACACACACACACACACACACACACACACACACACACACACACACACACATGCACATGCACACACACACATGCATACACACACACAGGCGCACATGTACATGATTGTTAGAATATGCGCGTACATTCGTGTGTTTACGTATAACTATATATTGTTATTTGCGTAATGTCAGGTATCTATAAAGACTTGCCTTGAAACGAGATGATGTTGGGGTGGCTTCAACGTGATGGAACCTGCAAATGACAAAGTAGATTTAAACCTACGTTTCTCATTTCATACTATATTACATTAAATTTTGTGTCACATGTACCGCCTTAAGACTTTTACATATACAGCAACAAATAAACTATATATATATATATATAATATATATATATATATATATATATATATATATATATATATATAT
>BTPG01000002.1:99546509-99559537 GCA_036245525.1 Semisulcospira habei | reverse complement strand
AGAAAAACAACATGGCAATTTTGTACTGATTTCTTGACCCTCTGTGACCCTGAACTTTGAGATAGGTCACTGAAATTAGTATGTTTAGAAAGGTCGCGACACAAGAGTCAGTGGACAAATCTGATGACTATGGCTTTAATACTAATAGTCTCCAAGGTAAACATCAACTTTACTATAGACAACAGTTGACAGACAGCGGACACATAGACTCACTGTTGAATCACACTTGAGCCAGAAATGATATTAAGGCTGCTGTATACCCCTCTCCCTGACTTTAATACTTAAAATCAATGTGTCATTTGTCAGGACACTATGATTTAGAAGTACAACACTGTTCATTTGAAATAATGTTCACCGACATATTTTATTAAATAAAACTGATAGTGATATTGATGATTTTGGCATGGTCTAGAAAAGTTTATAAGCACAAGAGGTACAAATACTGAATATGCTTACATGCACGTCCAATGACCCCAAGTAAGGGCTGACAATTTGTTAGAGGAGTTCCTTCACGTAAATTTTGGTACCATTTTTTTCTGATGTTCTGTCGACAAATAAAACAGCAATGTCCAGTCCTGTGTCCTGAAGCTTGTCTATCTGAAATGAAAGTAAGTGTTAATATGGTTAAAAAAAAATCAACATCCCCTTTATCCGATAACCTTTGCAAAAACAGTCTCACTCAGGAATCACAGCCCTATAAAATTTGGCTATGCATACTTAATAAAACCAAAACAAAACAAAAAAACTCCAGCAGAATAGTCTGAAATAACTGGGTTCTTCTTGCCTGGCCCACAACTTTGATATGACGTGACCCACAATCTTTAAGTACATTGCTGACAACAGCGTCAAATGCACACAGAACCTAATTGACACAGTGACTGAAGAGGAGATGCTGAACCAACTTATAAGAAAGCAACAACTCAAAATTAACTTTATACTACAGGTCCTGAATATTAAAAGCCCCCTTAGTAATAGCTCAGACTATTTTAAACACTAGACAGACCCAGAATGAAATGACAACTGAAAGATTACATTGCACTGAATTTTCTTCAGCAGCTGCTGTCTATCACATCCACTCTGCTGGCAAACATCAGCTGCTTTAGAGGTGTAAACAGCTCTCTCCTCATCAGGCAGTATCCGCCACATCTCAGCACCTTCTCTGCATTTTAGACCAGTCTCTGTGACATAGAAATAGTATAGAGAGAGGGGAAAAAAGCAGTACACTGCATTCAAACATACTCATTCCGCTGCATTGGATCCCTCTGTATGATTAAATGATGCAAATTAAGCATTTGGCAATTTTCCGGGTTGCTGAAATTTAGTGAAAAGGGTCAACCCTTCCCCTTGGTTCCTCACAAATGCTACAGGCAACTTTCAGGCATCTTAAATTTCAACACCAATCCCAATATTTGGAGCTCAGAAAAGCATTTTTCATTAGCTCAGAAAAGCATTTTTCATTTGACAGGTGACTGAACTGCAGTGTTACTCTTAGGCTGCTAATTTTTGGCTCACATGCAAAGCAAATGTGAGTCTATGTTTGGGGCCACGCCATTGGTCGTCCGTCCATCGTAAACTTTAATGTTGGCATTTTCTCGGAGACTATTCAAGCCACCGTCTTCAATCTTGGCCCAAGGATACTTTGTGGCAAGACCTTTCCAAACATACCAATTTGAGTGACCTCTCACAATGGCAATGTCACAGGGGCTCAGGAAATAGGTCAAAAAGAGCTATATTTTGACATAATTTATTTTTTCTCATACTATTCACAACTTCAAACCCAAACTTGATACAAAGATACCTGATGGTAAGACCTTTCTAAGCATACTAATCTGGATGACCCCTCAGAAAGGTCAAGGGTCACAAGAGCTCAGGAAATAGGTTCAAAATAGCCATATTTTGACAAAAGATGTTTTTTCTCAAATACTATTCACAACTTCAAACCCAAACTTGCTACAGAGGTACCTGATGGGAAGACCCTTATGCATACTAATTTGGTTGATTCCTTGGAAAGATCAAGGGTCACAAGAGCTCAGGAAATAGGTCCAAAATAGCCATAATTATTTGACAAAAGATGTTTTTTTTCTTTCTCAAATACTATTGACAACTTCAGTTCAAACCCAAATTTGGTACAGAGATACCTGATGGTAAGACCTATCTATGAATACTAATTTGGATGACCATTCGGAAAGGTCAAGGGTCACAGTCAGACAAATGTGTGTAAAATGCCATTTTAAAAATAAAATTCTAGGTATTATGAACATTTTCACAAATTTTTCAATCAAATTTGGCACAAAGGTAGCTAATGCTGGCGGGGGGGGGGGGGGGGGGGGACAGATATGTGAAACATGCTTACATTTTGAAAAAACATGATTTTGCTGGTGCGGTTGCCAGCCCTTTACTTATTGTCACAAAGGTCACACATGTAGACTGGTCGTCCACGTGAGCTATAATGGTTTACCTTTCTTGTTAAATCTTGCTGACTTTCATCACCCCCTCCAAATACAGCTTTTACAATATTTCATGAATGGTAGAATCGGCTGAGATACGCAGTGACTCAGCGGCACCATGTATAATAACAAATTAAATTTTAGCAGAACACTGCCAAAGGACAGGCTCTGTGACATACAGTTTGCTGAAAACTACTAGCAACAACAAGAAACAACAACAATGGCACAACGATGAATGTTCCTTTATACTAATGTAGTCTTACCCTTGCTTATGTCTGAGAAAAAGGTGATAGTCATTAGTATGCATCGCTGGTGACATCTGAAACAAAAGTGATAATCAACATCAAAAATTGCACAAAACACAGTCCCTACAATCTGATACCACAGTTACTACCAGTCATACAAAGTACTACAGCAGCGAATAAGCCAAAACACAACGCTTTTAAAAAGTAGGCCCCCTAGGCAGCCAAATGTTTCAAACAAGGAGACTAAGCTAATACATGAAATCAGTTCGAATCTTCGCAAGATCTCCCTCGCCTGCTGACCTGGGCGTAACATGCGTTTGCAGCTAAGATTGAGCAAAATTGGTGGTTTGAAGGAAACTGACACATTGTTTTTTTAACTTACCTGAGCCAAAACGAAAGAGAATATCCGTGAAAACGAGCTGACAAAACGCCGGAGGATTCAGGCGCTAACGGAGTGTTTTCCCTTGAAAAATACAAAAACCCACGATTACACAAACAGGGTGACGGCAAGTATATATATTTAAAGCGTTTAGCATCTAGATATGTTTGCAGGTCAGTAAAGAGCAGGTCAACTTCATTTTTTCAGTTTTATTTTTTACTGGAGGCTCGGCAGTACTTTTTTTTCACGGTTTCTGACGTAGATTCAGCAGAGGTAAAGTCAGTGAGTGTGCTGCCATAGTTGAATAGATTAACACTGGATAATGTACAAATGAGCACTGGATAAATGTACGCCAACATGACATAAAACTTCTCTTTGAAAGATTACATGCACAAAATTAGGAGACTTGTCAGTAACGTTGCGGTAAATAGACGCGTATCCTCGGGCACCCCTCCCAATATCCTGCTCCCGGGCTGAGTTTTTATTTTATGAGGCTAGTTTTCTGTTTGTACCATCCAACCCACCATACCCTACAGTTGTAAAATCCAAAGACACAAGTCTGATTCTAGCATTTTTAACGTATTGTAAGCGATGATCCGCAGTCGCGACTGATGGAGGTCAAAGGTCGAAGTTTGATTACGGGTCATATAGTAAATAGGGAAGTTACTGCATTTGCTAATTTTAACAGTCAGCAAGTCAACAAAAGCTCATTTAATTGACGATCAGAAAATTGACACATAAGTGCATTTTAAAATCTCCATTACTGAAAACAATGCTTATTTATAAATTCTTGGTCAGTGCGACTGACTCACGCTCACACGTACGAACCACGTTGTCTCCGTGCTCAAAGTTCACTTTGAACAGATACTTTGACCACGTACGCAGCCATCAAGCAAAGTATACTTTCAAAGTATGGCTTAGTGCGAAGTATACTTTGTAACCGCTAGCAGCGGACGCTAGCAGCCGGCAAAAGGTATACTTTGGAGGTACACACGCATACTTCCTTCCGCTGCGCAGCGGACCTTTTTTCGTACTTTATGCGCGCTCGCAGCAATGTGCATTACCTCGTGTGTGTGTGTGTGTGTGTGTGTGTGTGTGTGTGTGTGTGTGTGTGTGTGTGTGTGTGTGTGTTGTAGAATGGCTTTGTTCGGACCGCGGACTACTGATGGTTTCGTTGAAATTCTCCCGAGTGTGCAACAGGCCGAGAATGACACAATAGTGAATGAACAATTTCCGGAAATCAGAAGTAGGTCAAAAACTGCGCGTCTTTTGACGCAAACGGTGGATTAAAAGCCCGGACAAACATGCGATGTCGCATTTCTTCTCATTATCATGTGAGTCAGCGAACATCTAATTTCATAACCCTGAGATAATACATATTATTGATTTTAAACTGAGTTTGCCATAGGTTTTGTCTCACTAAAACTGCGTTTTGACTTTAAGTTTCTTTTTATTTCCACATGAAAGTCAGACGAAACGTATAAGCTAAACTCACATGGAATCCCAACTGCGCTAAATCTGTCTGGCCGTGACGGGCCGGAGCGGTGTGGTGGGGAACCGGAATGGATCGGTGATAATCCGAAGTGGACCGGCCGTAATCTGGTGTTGGCTGGCTAGTATTCGACGCAGACCGGCTGTAATCTGGAGTTGACCAACTAGAGTCCGGAGTGGGTTGGCTGTAATCCTTTGTGTACCTGTTGTAGCTTTCATATGCGGTGGGTTGCCGCGTGACTTCGTCGTAGGAAGGTGGCGGCTGGTTGTAACTTCTGCCTTGCAGGCGGCTCGTCTGATGACTTACGCTTTTGTGCGGTCTGTGCTGGTACAGGAAACCGTGGTCAGCTGACATTGCCGCCTCTCCAAACTTACATCCATCTGTCGATTAAAAAGAGTTCGTAAGAACGTTTAATGACTTTTGGTACCCCCTTTACTGTCACTGATCGGAAATTTTCGTTATCTAAAATCTGTGTGAATTCAACGCCAACTGTCCAAGGAACGTTTATATAAAGTAATGTCAATACTGAAGAGGCATAGACTTCCGAGTCATGACTGAGCCCCCGAAACTCTGGGGGCTCATGATGGTCTAAGTCAGTTGGATCGTGTTTACGTTTCCTCTGTAGTGAAGGGCTGAACAAGTCTAATCAGATTAAATTTCAGATCTATAAACCTTGTCGCCATAGTAAAAGTATTATTATAGAAGCAACAAAAACAGTCGTGCATTCAGCTGCAAGACACATAAATCCTCATGAGCTCCCGCGACAGTGGGGTCTCATGAGGATTTATGTCTCTTGTGATGTCAATGTCCTTTATGCCTAATTAATTTGTCTCATTTACGTCTGCGTTCTTCACGAGAATGTCAGTCAGTGAGCAGTCTTTTCTCACGCGAAATTTGTGATTGCCGGTAGCGAAGGGGTTGAAAAAGCAAAAAAAAAAAAAAAGAAGGACGTCAATGACACATGTACAATGACACACTGGTTGTCGTAGTCGTAGTATGATGCAATATCACACCAGACGCACGCACGTAGCGGGGTTCTTGTAAGACACTTCACTCAGTCACACGTGGCACAAGGTTGTAGACCATACTGAAGTAACAGGTGCAACAATATTTTATTGCAGCGATACAATCTCCGCACAATGCATCGACAAATGCTCCAGCACTGAGTGATACACTGTCTCCTCTACAATGCATCAACACTTTTTGCACACTGCGTCTCTCATACAATGAGTTCACACATATTTCCTAACGCCGTCTTTTATACTATTACAGATTTCCAGAACAATCCAGCGAATTCACTCAACTCAACCAATCAGAATAAGAATAAGAGTACTTTATTATCTCGAAAAGAGAAATTCGTCTCGCCACCTCAGGTGCAACTAGTCGTAATTACACCCACTCACACAACAGTTTACAAACAAATGGACAATAACATAGCTACAAAATAGACAATGACTTGGGGCGGGTGAAGCCCGTCGCCAAGGCATCTAAAGGCCGGCGCCAGTGGCCTCATCCCGACCCGAACCTCCCTGACAAAAACAGAATACTAAGACAACCCTATGTCTCCTGAACACACTATTATATGTTCTTTCGTAAAGTTCCTACTTGACTAAAGCTAGTACATGAAATACAAGTTAACAACAGAAACAAAATACCGTCGACAGAGAAATGATCTCAGATCTAGGCTACATAAAAACAGCAGTCAAAACTGCACCTGGGGGCCCGTCGCCAAAGTACAGTGCCGGTATTTAGAGGGCACCGCTTCGACAAAGTCCGTCAACACTATGAGTTATATTATAAATATGAGAAATGCGCCGTATAAATACTGTGTATTATTATTATTATTATTATTATTATTATTATTATGTTTTACATATAAATATCATTCTGGTATCCGCCATGAGTCGTTATAATAAAATACCCACACACCCCACACACAGTCCTGTTCATTTCACTGGCACACTGATTGTTGGAAAATGTCTGTCAACAGCGAAAGTCGGCGAGCCAGGCAGATGATACATAAACTGACACGGCCGTCGAGGAGGAAACGCAGTAACTAAGAAAGTAGTAAAGCTCGCTGGTAGATGCTTCTCTGTATGTTTTCACGCTTTTCTGTGGAGTCAGACAGAATAAAGAAAAATCTGGCACCAGTCTGCAAACACTGTAGTATGAGCCCGGTATAGCACATGATTAGTAATTCCACAGTTCATCTGCACGCTTTTCTTCGACTATATAGGCTGGCGCGAAGTAGGTTGAAATTCAGTCCGTTCTTTTACACTGAAGACGAAGACGATCCGACTCAGTATTACAAAATAAAAACGATATTCTATCAGGTAAGTTGTTGAAAAAGTACATCACTGTTTCATAGAAACTCGATGGCATAACACTGCCTGGAAAATGATAATTATAGACGTAGCTTCAAAGCACAGTTGACGGATTTTGCCAGAACGTCCGGCCAGGAGATGATGCCTGGCCGCCATCTTGCCTCAGAAAAGAAAACGTAACCAAAACTGATTAATATTCATGAAAAAGAATACTCTAGATCAGACTACAAATTTCCACTACCATCTAGGCGCATTCGTTAAAATGTTGCAAAATGTAACCAACAACTTTGACGTCATATTTGAGGTCATAGAATAATCGCGATTTTTCCAGAACGTTCTAGGTCAAACGACGTCTGACTCCAGCAACAATGTAAGGAAAAGACGCGTCATTTTAGCTACACAACAGAAATCGATCGCTATTCTCCAGGCAAAACAAAATGAATCCTACAAAAAAGGTACGTAATTCTTATCCAAAATAATTCAGATGAATATCATCTCTTTTATGTGATCAACACACACATGCTCTAAAAAGAATAACACATTCACAAACGTAACACACACGCACAATTATAAATTTACATGTTTATTGCCTTCACAGTGCTAAGCACAGAAATCAACACGTTCACTGACAAGAAAATTGAACACCACTCAACGGCAAACAGGTATAGATTCTCATGAGCCCCCCGCAGTTTTTGTCAAACATCTCCGCAAAAAAAGACTGTTCTGTACCACTTTAAGAACAAATATCATTTAGTGTGTCAATTGACCCAATATGAATTTGTTTTACTGAACTCCGCATCATTTGTTGATTTTGCTCTAATGTCGAAAACATTTGGTGAAAATACAAGAACAAACCTATCAATATCCTAAATAGAGCCCCGGCAGATTTCAGTATCAAGGTCAAGCATGCAATCTTCATGTATGACTGTGCTGTTTCAGGTTTGAAAATTTGGACAATTCATATGAAAATGGATCTTTCGTATACTGGGCTTAATATATCTGGGACATATTTAGCGATGTAAAATCAGACATTTAATGAAAATATTCCGAATTTTTAAGACAATACTGCAATACTGACACATTGTTTGAGTTTATTAAAAGTAAATCTTATTAGGTCAACTGTCACTGAATGATAATTATTTTTTCTAAGATTGGTATAGAAAAGTGGCTCTTTGCGGAGATATTTGTGTAAAACGTTGTGCGCTCCGATGTCAAACGACCTATACGAAGCGTCTAAAAAGAGAGAAAAAAAGGCAACATTGCCCAATGGAAAGCCCATGAACCAGAACTTAAACGTAAACGTGGACGGGAATATCATTATTTTACGGAATAAAAATACGAATGAATTGATGATGCACAGAGAAGAAGAAAGGAAATTAAAGGCCCACTACCGCTGTAACTGTTTGTGATGAAACTCAATGCTTACGCATTGGGTTCACGCAGAGGGTTTTTTATGGTACGGTTTTGTCAGCGGTTTGCCTTGTGGCAGATAATCCGTGTGGGCACGAGGCCCACGTGAAATCGTAAGGAAACGTTTTGCACGGGGATTTTAGCGAGAGCTCAGTCTATCAGAGGTCTAAATAGGCAGTGCGGGCTAGGCTGTCATTGTGGACGGATGTATGTCAGATACACTAGCCGTATTCCAAGACTCTGAAACCTAGAATTCAGGTATGTCTTGTATGTATTGTTAACAGCTACTGAGTTAAAGATAGTATGGGTTAGTAAGAGTTAATTCGGTTGTGTAGCGTTGGTTTGGTTCCTTTATGTCGGTTTGGAAATTCGTTGAGATAACCGGTGATTTTCCTGTGTAGTTATTACCGAGATGGATAACTAAGGAATGTGAGGTGTGTAGGCCTAAGTCGTTATGAAGGTAGTGCGTGGTTAATTAAGTATAGTTTTTCCAATGTATGGAATAATTTATGTCGAGAGTGTCAGGTTATAGGCTGTTTCAATGTAGTGACAGATTTATGGTATGTTGGGAAGTAGTGCGTGGTAGGAAGCACGTGTGTGTGTGTGTGTGTGTGTGTGTGTGTGTGTGTGTGTGTGTGTGTGTGTGTGTGTGTGTGTGTGTGTGTGTGTGTGTGTGTGTGTGTGTGTGTGTGTGTGTGTGTGTGTGTGTGTGTGAATAAACGTGTGAGTTATTGGTATCAGCCAGGTTACGTAATATATCTCATATCATCCAATATGTGTGTGTGTTTAGCAAGTGTTATGATATTAGGACTTTATTGTACAGAGTGCTTGTCGGGAGCGGAGCGACGGACGCCGAGACGTCAGTCAACAGAGGCTACCGCCGAGGGACCTATTGTGAGGTCATCTCTTTACTCAGGGAGTGAGCGATCGGTGCCGATACACCCGGGTCAGCAGGGACTGCGCACGGAGCGAGTCCAGTGGACGTCCACGGTGCGAGAAACGGAGCAACTCGGAAGCGTGCGACGAAAGACTTACACGCCTAGACGTGAAAGGACAGAACGTTACCAAGCGAGAACACCAGCAAACAGGTTGGATTGTGAGAGACAATTACCTAGCCTGGCGTTTACATTGTGTATGTGTATGTGGTGTTGATGTGATTGTAGTGGGAAGGTGTGGTGTACATAAGCTTTTAAGTGATTTTTTATTGTTTACTTTTATAAAGACCCATAGTAGAAAGAGAGCTATTGTGTTGAGTTTTACCGCGTGAATGCGCCCGTCTGAGTCGGTGGCGGTGTATGCGTCTGTTTTGCGAGAGTCTGTACGTTCGACTGGGGCGTTACACTGTTCAAAGATACACTTCTGTAACAGTTGCGCATCATGGTTACGAAACGCTACACATAGGTCTAATTATGGATCATTTAGACACAGGAGAATCCAGTTCAGCACACGTCGTCTTTATATCAAGTAACCTCACAATGACTCCACTCCGTTCTAGAAATACACCATTAGTACGAGAAACAGCTAAAATATCTCTGTAAGTAACACGCTAACGGCAGTGCAGAATAAATAAGTGTGATTACGCGTGTGCTTTTGTTGCGTGTCCAAACTGCTGTTTAAGCTCATTAGGTGTGTCGGCAGGGAATAACAAACACAAATGATGCTAAAATGTGTCTTCATATTTATGCGTAATGGTACTTTTAGTTTAAGCGCAAATGAAAGGAAAAGTTCCGGACAGTCGACTAAGTGAATGCGTGACTGAATGGGTGGGAGTATGGGTAAGCAGGTGGGCGGACACATGACGAACGAACGAATAAATGAATGAATGAACGAAAGAATAACGAAAGAACGAATATGCGAATCAAACATGGAAGCAGTTTTCAAATAAAATGCAGCGTACCTATGACATCCGCTGTGGAAATTCAAATGTTTGCACTGTTGGCTTCACAGACGTATTTTACAGTCAAAGTACAAGGTAAATGTGTGCAGAAGTATGTACTATGTTCAACAATCCTAGCGAGTAATAAACCCTCCACTATCAGCTCCCAGCCAGTGAATACAGGGAATGATAACTATGGATGTAGGCCCGAGGACTTATTTACCGATTACTGCACCGTATTAACCCCTTCACTGCCAACCTAAGTACAATTTGTTTCTGAAACCTTTTCTTTACTGAATGACCAAAAGTCACAGCTGTCCAAAGCGGAAACTAGACACAAAGTGGTGTCAGCAAGAGGCATAGATCCTCGTCAGCCCACGCAATTGCAGTTAGATCGCGATCTCTTTCTCGGCAGTGAAGGGGTAAAAGCCCTCTCACTTCAACGCCACTTGCGACGGATGGATCTACCATGAAAGCTGGAGGGTAGCGCCTGATCAGCTTAGCGCTTCAGGCGCCAAGCTGTACAGGCTCTACAACTGTCCAGCTGTCGCTTTACCGCGGCTTTACCTAGTGCTTGGAAGATGGGCGTAAGAAAAATAAAACATTCGGCTCTCAGCGTTAAGGGACGATGAATCTCCTTTGCAGACCCAGTAGGGTCTGCGAAATGTAACTTCACATGACCAGTTGCATCATAGCTCCCGCTAAGGGCTGGCGAGAATGCTAGGGAACTTTCCTGTCCCGTTTTAAATATGCGTCACAAGTCGCATGCAGGTAACTAGGCCATATGTTTTGCAGGAAGAGAATGTAACGCACAGAAAATATTTCGCTGCTTTCACAACAAATACAAAAACACACGTGGCAAACCGAAACAAACAAACAAATGAACAAACAAGCAAACAAACAAACAAAAGGCAAACAAACAGCAACAACTCAGTCCATGGTAAACACATTTATTCGTGAGTAACATTTTGGGGGAAAATCTTCGCTCGACTTCCGGCGGGTCACCATGCCGAGGTTATTTTTCCCTAAGCATCATTCCGTGTTTGCTAAATATAGATAGGTGAACACATACTAGCGCAGGTAATAAGATAATCGATGAACGTTGAAGTATAAGAAACAACACATTTCATTAGAAAACAGAGATCCAGGGATAGAAATATAATAATAATAATAATAATAATAATAATAATAATAATAATAATAATAATAATAATAATAATAATAATAATAATAATAACGGTATTTATAATGCGCTTATCTTATAATAATTATAACTCTAAGCGCGCACTCACAACTCGTGCACGCATGCGCACGCTTTTGACAATGAATCAGGTACCACAAATACATTACAACAGTTGGCTTAGGGTGGGGAGTGTGGTAGCATTATAGTGTTAGAACTGTTGAAAAAGGTGAGTTTTGAGGGCGGACTGGAAGGAGGAAAGAGAGTGTTTATGACGGAGAGGGCGTGGGAGAGTGTTCCAGATGGATGGGCCGTAGACGGAAAAGGAGCGGGTTCCGAAAGTGCTGAGTTTTAAGCGGGGGATGTGGAGGCGGTCAGGGTCGGAGGCAGAGCGGAGGAAACGGGAAGGAGTGTAGGGGTGAAGTAAGTTGGAGAGATAGGCAGGAGCGTAGTTGTTAAGGGATTTGTAGCAGAGAGACAGAATCTTGTATTGGATGCGTTGGGGATGGGGAGCCAGTGAAGGAGTTTGAGCAGGGAAGTGATGTGGTCGGATTTCTTCTTTCTGAGGACGAGGCGGGCTGCATTGTTCTGGACGCGCTGGAGAGTGAAAGTGGTGGAGTAAGGGAGGCCGGAAAGTAGAGAGTTGCAATAGTCGATGCGAGATAGGATGAGAGAGACAGCAAGTTTGGTGGCAGCTTCAGTGGTGAGGTATATATCCTCATGAGCCCCCTCGCCTGTGGTGTGCTGTCTCATGAGGTTCTATGTCTCTTCTAGCTGAGTCACGTTCTCTGTGAGGCGTTTCTGCGACGCTGTCACGTATGATCTCACAGTGCAATCACATGTTTTGTTTTGGTTTTGTTTGGGTGTCATAATGGTCTTTGGACAAAGCGCTTCCCGATTCGTTGGATGCACTAAACATACATATGTGGATTCCTTCAACGGTGGACAGACAATCAAAAAACAATTAATCATAGGCTGGCGATCTATTGCTACAGCGAGGGATAGATAAAGGGACCTAACTGTTTGCTTGTGTGTTTTTTCAGTGTTGAGTGATTCCCCTTCGCATGCAGCTTTTGTCTCTCAACATCAACACCAATATCATATGTGGCGTGTGACAGCGGCGTACACACGGGAGGTTGAGGTGCTGGAGGGAGGGCGCCCGGGGAGTGGGGGTGGTTGAGCGGAATGGGATGCAGGTCACAAAAACTCAAAAAAATATTATTGCATTCACGACTTTACATATAAGAACCTTGTCTAGCCAGAAAACAAAACAGCATACCTATGTCCATGTTAACTCGCCCAAAAGAGATAAACATAAAAGAGAATGAAAAAAATAAACGAAACTATGTTTCCGTGCATCCATTCAATATTGCTTTCATCAGTCCATCCATTCACCCACCCACCTATACATTCTTTCTTTCGTTCTCCAGACCAAAAAGGTGACTTTCTACTCACAAGATAAGAGGCGACTGAATTGTTTGCTTGTTTATCTATTTTTTCAAGAAATATTAATAAAGTGTGTTGTATCTGTCATTTCTAAGCGTGTTTCTTTCTCCGTCATGTTCTCTTTTCTTTCTTTCTTTTGTTCGTTTGTTCATTCTTCCTTCATACATTCATTTGTTCATTTGTTTAGTATACTGGTTCATTCTTTGTTTCAATTAATTAATTGATAATG
>BTPG01000002.1:99506509-99541509 GCA_036245525.1 Semisulcospira habei | reverse complement strand
AGTTTCAACGACAGTCGAAAATCAAACTTCAGATCGCTGAGGATACTTACTATACAGTGATTTAAAAGCGAAGCTTCATCTCACTGAGACTGCGTTTATTTCCCCAGTAGCAAAACGTATTCCGGTCCAATGACGACGGTCGCAGTGGGCCCGCGCATAGCCGGGCCCGGGCCCCGGGGCCCAATGCGGGCTCGAGGGCCTCTGCTTACAGGGCTTAGGATTCCTCAGACTTCCATATAAAAGTCATTTGAAGTCAGAAAAAATATATATATAAGCTATACTCATGTGTGTTACACTCCAACTATTTCCAACGCCCCAAGCTTCGGAACAAAACAGTTCCGGTCTTTATAATCTGCATAATATTATTTAAATCTTCACCGCTAGTCTTTTCCTGCACGTGTTAAAAACGCGGTTCGATTATCACTGCATTTTCACAAAGGGGAATACTTAGCTGAGCCGTCTAAATATTCACCCAGTCAAACAGCTCACAGCTGCGCGGGCCACTGATTTGCAAGCGGAAACGCGACTTCCGGTTTCAGTTCAAGTTGACTGGTTCAACTCCCCATATGAGATTACCCCTCTTTTCGCACACTCTTCTCTATTAGCCTCTTGCAACACAAAGATAAGAACGAAGAACCGTTCTGCTCAAACACAAATTCCACGCGGAACATATCAAAGGAGAAACATTTCCAGCAATTCTAAACGAATTGTCTCGTTAGCCTTTTCCGCAACACTCTAATGCACTAACTACCCCATGTCAAAACTGTCGTCTGCAAGCCTGCATAGAACTGTGCACGTGTCCCCGCATGAACAGATGAACACACTAGGGCGACTAAAATTACCCAAATTTCATTTGCTCTTTTTCACACCACCTGTCATGCCTTTTCTTGCTCAAAACGACAAAAAGGCAAAAACAATTGAAGTTTTATACCCTAAAACAATTGCGGCAATGAAAAGGGAAGACTTTTTTAAAACTATTTCTTGCGGAATAGTATACTAATATACATGCACCGGAAGCAATACGCATGTGAGCCGCCACTGCGCTATATCTGACTGGCCAGATCAGTACCGGAGCGGAAGGGTCAACCGAAGTGGACCGGTTGTAGCGGCCATATGCAAGGGGATGTCGTATGGCTTCATCGTAGGAAGGTGGATGGTCGCTACGTTGGAGTCGGCTGGTCTGGGGACTGACGCTGGGCTGGGACCGGGGTCCGTAGTCGGCTGACCTGACCGCTTCTCCAAAATTAGATTCCTCTGTAACCATGAGAAAAAGGTGGTAAAAGCGTCTACTGCCATGTGTTAACCCCATCACTGCCAGTGATCGCAAAGTTCGTTTCCAAAACATGATTAACCCTTCGGCTGTAGGTAGCGGTCTTGGTCGCGATGATTCCTCCAGGAATAACAACACTCTGACATCCTCCAGGAATTATCGCGACCAATTGCCAAACAGACGCAGCTGTCAATCGAACACGGACACAGAAAAGTTTCAGTAAGAGGCATAGATCCTCATGAGCCCCGCAAATGCAGGGGTTCATGAGGATCTATATCTGATGCAGTTGGGTCGTGTTAACCTTTTCTCGGCAGTGAGGGGGTTAACAGTTAGTTATAGGGATTTAACGCCGAGTATGCGAATAAGGCCATCTCACGGCGGGAAGGGCCGGTTAACAAGTCTGATATTAACTCATTTAGCCCGACGGCCGTATTTCCCAAATTTTGTAGATGTCATCTAATGACTATGCACCAGTTGCAGGAGATGGATCGACCATGATAAGTTAAGGGTAGTGCCAGATTAGCTTGGCGCCGACAGGCGCCAAGCTAATCTTGCACTACTCTTGGTACCGGTTTGGTACACTATACCGGTTTCAGGCCACTTTACAAATTTCAAATACAAGCGATCAAAAATCTCTGTAACTTCAATAGCTGAACTGGCCCTTCGTCTGTCTTGTACTGTGTTTGTCTTAAATGGCGTAAATCCGTGTCTGTTACGTGAGTGTGCGTGTTGGGTTTCAGTTCGCGGCGCTTTGAGTCGATTTGCCAAAACAAATTGAGAAAAAGCGCCTATATAATAACGGTATTATTATTTTTATTATTATTACCACGGTCCACCCATCTCCTGCTGTAGGGTGTCAGGGCTGAATGGGTTAAATTTTAATTCAAATCTGTTTACCCTGTCACCCCTGCAAGAGTGTTCTGGAGGCAACGAATACAAAGTGTCACAACAACAACAACAACAACAGCAACAACAACATTTTTTTTTAAAAAAAAAACATTCTGCCGAATGGAAAGCCCATGGACCAAAACTTAAAAGTAAAAATAGGTAGAAGTACACTCTCTCACAGTATTTTGTTACCACCATAATGTGATTGGAATGTATGTTTTTGGATGTGTATTAAGTATGACTGGCTTATAATATTCGCCCAAAAGCTTATTAAGTATGACTGGCGTTGAACATATGGTATCGCTATAGCTCTTTGTAAATGATTCAGTGAATCGGTCTGGGTTGTATTTTACTTCAGGTGAAAGCACTGAGACGCAACGAGATTTCAAATCCCATCCATTAAAAAGCGTTAGGATTGACTTCTGTGACTTCGCTAATGTCCCACTCTTCACTAGTCTTCACTAGACACAATGCCTACCCTGCCCAAGCCCTCCTAATATTCGTGATTATCGTTTAAGCGTAGAAAGAAAGTATGCATTCGTATTTTTGTGTTTTTAAAACCAAGTGAGTGTTTGACGGGTTACGAAGAGCGACGCGTTTGGAACGGCCAGACATTTCTGCACAGAACAGTCATACTGAGGCTGACCTGCGCTCGTGGGTTTTGATTAAACACCGTTACTCAAAATGTAGGCTTCTGCTTTAAAATTTGCTCTCCAAAATCCATGCAGGGTCCAGAGACATTTTGGGAAATAACGAGTGTCAGGAGAGCTTGGGAAGGGCGGGTATCCTGTCTATTGAAAGGCTCAGCTGGGACCATAAGGAACTTAAAGAAGTCATTCCTAAAGCTTTTTCATGGATTTGAAATTAAAGTGTGTCTCAGTGCTTTTACCTTAACATATAACGTGGCCTTTGTGTGCTCTTCTCTGTTTCTGTCAGCTTTAAGTTTTCTTTTGTAAAACGCTCCGACCCCGATTTTTCTGGGATGGCAGCTATATTAAACTCTGTATTATTATTATTATTATTATTATTATTATTATTATTATCATCATCATCATCATTATAATTTAAACGCGAATCCAGTTAACCCATTACATTCTGATGCTGATTTTTTTTTAAATCTGTTCATTGTTCTATGAAGGCTCAGAGCAGCCATTTTACTTCAAGGGTGGTGCAAGAATAATTTGGCGCCTCAGGCACCAAGCTATTCTGGTACCACCCGTGAACTATCATATTCAATTTAATTTCAAGCAGGAGTGTATCACGATGAAAAGGGTTAATACTGTACAGAGAGGAAAACAGGAAACTATGATTATGCCCAAATGAGGAGAAAACAACCCGGACAAACGACTGAACAACTTTGTGAATGTGTGACTGAATGGGTGGCTATACAGCTCAGTAGGTGGGTAGACAAATGGAGAACGAACAAATGGATAAATAAACTTATGAAAGAAAATGAAAACGTGAATGAATGACCAGTTATTGCAACAGCGGTTTTCAAATCCAAACGTCAAATGAAATCCAACGTACCCATGACATCCATTGGTGCCACTGAATTTCAGTTTTTTACTGATGATATAGTCACAAACGTATCTTGCAGTCTGTGACAAAAAAGACAGTGAGTGTGTGGTGTAGTATATACGGCCCGGAGCGAAGAATGATTTGTGGACAATCCAAACAATTAATTATAACCAGCCAACAGCAAACTGTTATAGCCCCCAGCCAATGAGTACAAGGAAACGTTGTCTGTATATAGGCCCGAGAACGTATCCACCGATAAATCAGTAAGCGTACTAGGTTGTTTTTTTTTTTAAGTTTCTTCAGCCCCGCGCCGGATGAGTCGACGTTGACAGCGTGAGGGTAGTGCCTGATTAGCTTGGCGCTTCCAGCTGTCAGTTTACCACGACTGTGCCTAGTCAGTGTTTAAAAAATGGATTAAAAAAAAAAAACATTTTGGCTTTCGGAAGCGACAGAGGTGCTTGTTACATGTGAGAGAGTAGGAAACAACGCATTTCACTGGGTAAAAGCGATGAAACCTCTCTAAGGTCAGCGATGCGTAGCTGCAAGAGACATAAACCCTCAAGAGCCCCCGCATTCGCGGGGGCTCATGAGGGTTTATGTCTCTTGTTAGTCGTGTGTTCTTTTTATGCTTATGCTTAGTGGTCTCAATTACATTATTTTGTAATGTTCACAAGAGTGCGGTCGCTTCAGACGCGAAATCCCTGATCACTGGCAGCGAAAGTGATTATACTCTTCACTGCCGAGACTGAAAAAGTGACCACGATCCAAATGCAAGTGACATAGTTCCTCAAGAGCAATCGCGACTGCGAGGATCTATGCCTTTTACTGAGACAAATTCAGTTGTGATCCACGTTTCATAGTCTTGACGGTGTTGGATTTTGGTCGTTGAACGAAAACAAATTAATGTACGTGCTGTACGACGCTGGAGGTCATCATGAACCAGATGTTGACAAGCGTCACATGCACCAGAACCTTTCCAAGTAATAATTGCGGTGCTATACAAATGACCGCAGCGAGAGACATAGAACCTCATGAGCCTCCGCGCCGGCCACATTACGATCTATGCTTCTTGCAAGTACGTATCGTCCAATGTGATGGCCACAATCTACTGTTTGTCGAAGTTGTTCTAAACATCAGTAAAGGCAAAGAAGTACCCAACGGAGAAGAAACACGCTTAGAAAAGACGGGTACAACACAATAAATAAATTGTGTTGTACCCGTCTTTTCTAAGCGTGTTTCTTCTCCGTTGGGTACTTCTTTGCATATTACACGCTTGGCAGTCACCTTTTTGGTCTGGATTGATCAACGCAGGACAAACTGAACACACAATCTTGGCCGATGGTGCTTCGGTGCAACCGTGACGGCACAGGGGGAGAAAACCGAAGTTATGACAGTCCAGGTCCAGTCATGTGAAGAGCTGTGTCCTTGACTCGAAGCGTCACAGTTATAAAATTCCTGTGGAGCTCCGAGTAAGGGGAGGAGTCCGAAATAACTCAGGCGGTTAAACGTCGGAGCAGGAGAGCGAAGGGAATCGCCGGGTCGTGGGTTCGAATCCCGTCCCGGCCCCGGTAGCTGGACTCACAATCCAGGGGGGAAAACGGATTTGTTCAATAGCATGTCCGTTGAAAGGTCCTGGTAAATCAAAGTGGCACAGTTGGAGTGCGCCTGAGTTGATCAGTGTTCAGGTCGTACTCCATAGGCAATAGTAGTATTTCCCTGTCCCCCATAACCCGCCCGTCAGGGCCGTCCATGATCACCTCGGCCGTGGACGTTAAACCCGAACTAACCAACCAACCCCGAGTAAGGGGCTCAACTCGTCACATAACTTTGGTTCCTCCCCCCTCCCCCCTCCCCCTTCCCCCTTCCCCCCCCCTCTCGTCCTCTCCCCCCCCCCCACCTTTCCCCCCTCTCCCACCCCCTCTCCACCCCCCACCCCCTCTCTCTCTCTCCCCCCTCCCCCCCCCCCTTTTTTTTTTGTGGCGCAAAGGGATCTAAGGTGTAAAGGGATCTAATCGCTTGTTTTGTGTGCTTTCCCTGTGTGGAGTGATTTCCCTTCGTATGCATCCCGCGTCCATCAACGCTTGCTTCAACTGGGACTTTGGCCGCGCGGCATGCGGCGGCTGATGTAGCAGGGATGGAGGGTGATCAGGGGAGTGTGTGTGTGGGAGGGAGGGGGGGGGAGAGAGGAGGTAGATGGGCACTGGTTACCACCAGCCCCCCCCCCCTCCCCCTCCCCCAGAAATACACCATTTCTTATATGCCGGGGGAGAGTGGCATTGTTGTTTGCCGCCACTCCCTGATTCCGCAAAGAATGAAAAAGTTTAAATTTCAAGTGTCTTTGGACAAAGTGTTTAACCCGTTCAGTGCGGAGAATATGTGAACACCACCCAATTGCAAGAGGTATAGATCCTCATGAGCCCCCGCAGTCGCGGGGGCTCATGAGGATCTATGCCTCTTGCTGAGGCCATTTTCAATCTAATAATTTATGTTCTTGGGACATCCTGGTTTGGGGGTAAAAAATTAACGAAGACTGCAGAAACACAATGTGCGTCAGCTGGCCCTGAACGGGTTCATCGGTTAGAGAGTGGTTGGGTTAATTAGCAGCAATTACGTTATGCGCTTAACCCTTATCATTCGGAATACACCAGTGTGTGAAATAAGTTTGACTAAAATAGTTCAAATGTAGTGCCAGAATAGCTTGGCGCCTCTAGGCGCCAAGCTATTCTGACACTACATTTGAACTAAAGCCACTGGTCTATATCCTTATCCGTTAGTACTATAATGTAGCTTGCATAAATTATGGCAGTGTACAGAATAATTTGAAGCTTTTAGCCTCAGCTTGATATGGGGTAAGCTCCTCGGCCCGCGTTGGCTGCATACGGCTCTCGCGCAAAGCTGTGCGCTGGCCAACTGCTGCTGAAGCCCCGCCCTGAGGACCTTTTGCTTGCTGGGGTCACTCCCATAAGAAAACAATGAAAAGTACTCACGCGTCCGTCAGCTCGCATGACATGATAATGGACTACATTGCGATACATTAGCAACACTAAGCTAGCCAATATCTAGATCAGATAGCCAATCATAAGACAACCAATTACCATTGTCCACCTGGTTACTGACCCGTCATTAACCCTTTTCATCCTGATACACCCATTGCTTGAAATAAAATTTACTGATAGTTCAACGGTAGTGCCAGAATAGCCTGAACTAAAACAGTTGATCTATCTCTTAATCTGTAATGTAGCCTTTATAGGACAATAAGCAAATTTTACCAAAAATCAGCCCCAGGATGTAATGGGTTAAAGACCATGATTTAACTGGACGTCAAAGATCCCCATCCGGCTAAGGAACATTGATACAGAGTGGTTTCAGCCGAAAGAGGCATAGACCCTCATAAGCCCCCGCAAATGCGGGGGCTTATGAGGATCTATGTCTCTTGTAATTCGATCGTGTCACATTTTCTCGGCAATCAAGGGGTTAATGGAAGGTTACCATAAGGTTGGTCGCTCAAAACAAGCTCTCTTGTACATTTGGATTTTGGAAGAGCCGGCTTTTAGGTCTACATTTACACGAGAGCCCCTCGATTGTGTGTGTGTGTGTGTGTGTGTGTGTGTGTGTGTGTGTGTGTGTGTGTGTGTGTGTGTGTGTGTGTGTGTGTGTGTGTGTGTGTGTGTAAGCAGGGTGGTGTATGTGTGTGTATGTGGGAAGGGGGCAGAGGGGATTAAGGGATGGGAGCGTAAGGGGCCAGGGGGGTTGGGAAGGAGATTTGGGAGAGGGTGTTACAGACACAGACTGATTCATAATCAGCAATCCTGTGGTCCCTGGTGTCGCATGTCGCCACCTTTCAGGTGTTCCTTACGTTACCTGTCCGCTGGGATACAGTAAATTAGGGCCCGCTTGAAACCGAGAACCGGCCATAAACTCGCGAGAGTCCCGAGACGAACTGTCCTGACCCCCTTTCTATTTAACCCTTTCACTGCCTCGAAAAGATGAACGCCACCCACCAACAAAAGGCTTACAAATTTAACGAGCCCCCCGCACTAGGACGAACAAGAAATTTGCAAACTTCACTGACACCCCCCCCCCCATTCACCCACCCACCCACCCACCCACCCACCCCCCTCCCCCCACCCCCACCCCTCCCAGCCGTACTAGGACTAACAAAAGGTTTGCAAAGTTCACGAGACCCCCACAGATCATTCATTTCAGTCCTCTCTGCGCCGTCTGGTGCTTGAGGCGACGGCAAGGGAGCGCCACTTTTGTCTGTCAGCTGCTATTTTGGGTGCTGTTTGCAGAGTAAGGCCTCTGTTCTTGAGCTCTCGCTCCACGGTTCGGCGCCACGTCTCCTTTGGTCGCCCACGGTTTCTCTTCCCCTGTGGTGTCCATCTCAGTGCCACCCTTGGTAATGAGTCAGGTGACATTCTGCAAACGTGGCCTAGCCATCTCCATCTCCGTGTGGCGATGGTTTCAGCGATGCTGTCTGCGCCTGCTCTCTTCCGTAGTTCCTCGTTTGTAATCATGTTTGGCCAGAAGACCTTCATGATCCGTCGCAGGCACTTGTTCTGGAAGACATCCAGCTTGCGTTTCGTAGTGGTAGTGGATTTCCAGCATTCTGACCCATATAGAAGGACACTCAGCACGTTGCTCTTAAAAATACGGAGCTTGGTGTGGATGCTCAGGCTTGTGGTCCTCCAGATGGGTTTCAGCATTGCGAAGGCTTGGTTGGCTTTTCTGATTCTTGTGGTGATCTCCCTTGTGCAGTCTCCATCTGTGGTAACCTTGCTGCCCAGGTACGTGAACTCGTCCACCTCTTGCAGAGGTTGGTCATTGATGGTGATTGGGTCGCCCACTATGGTGTTCTTCCTCATGACTTGAGTCTTCCTAATGTTGACCCCGAGACCTATGGAGCTTGCTGACTGTGTCAACTGTTGTGTCTTCTGTTGCATGTCCTGGTTTCTGCTTGCCAGCAGCCCGATATCATCGGCGTAGTCGAGGTCATCCAGCATTGAGGTCAGCGTCCACTGAATTCCCTGCCTCCTTCCCTCTGTGGTGCGGCGCATGATCCAATCATTTGCCATTGAGAATAGGATTGGCGAAAGAATACATCCTTGTTTCACTCCGGTTTCCACCTTAAACGGTTCGGTGAGCTGGTTGTTGTGGACGACTCTGCACTCAAAATTCTTGTACAGGGACCTGATGACGTTGACAAGTTTCTGGGGGATTCCATAGTATCGCAGGATTTTCCAAAGGGAGTCTCGATGCAGACTGTCGAAGGCCTTCTCAAAGTCTACAAAGACCACATAGAGGGATCCATTCCATTCGTTAGACTGCTCAAGGATCTGTCTCAGGACGAAAATATGGTCAATGCAGGACTTGCCTTTCCTAAAACCTGCCTGCTCCCGGCGAAGGATGCCATTCACTGCTGTCGTAATGCGTTCAAGGAGAATGCGGCTGAAGATCTTGCTGGTGAGGGATAGTAAGGTGATGCCTCGCCAGTTGTTACAGTTCCCCAGGTCTCCTTTCTTCGGAAGTTTGACGATGGTGCCGGTCTTCCAATCGCTCGGCGCTTCCTCAGTGTCCCAGATCTTTTGAAAAATCTGACAAAGAAGCTGCGGCGTTACCGTATCTTCTACTTTCAGCATCTCGGGGCACACTCCGTCATCGCCAGGTGCCTTCCCGTTCTTCAGCTTTTGAATGGCCTGCTTGACTTCCGCAATAGTAATGTTGCCGAGGTTAATGTCCAGGTCCTCCTCCGCTTCAGGAATGTCAGTGAGGGTTGGTGGGTCTGAGCGGTTCAGGATGGACTCGAAGTGTTGCTTCCATCTCTTCAGCTTCTCTTCCTCTACTGTGACATGAGTTCCATCTTCAGCTCTCACTGGAAGGTCGTGGTGTTGCCCGTAATCGCCCTTCAGCTTCTTGGTGTTCTGGTACACTGTCTTCATGTCTCTCTGTTTTGCAGCTGCCTCCGCTTCTTCTGCCAGCCTTTCTGTGTACATTCTCTTGTCTCTTCTCGCTGATGTCTTCACCGCTTGATCTTTCTCTCTGTATTCTCTTGATATTCTTTCCTTCAGTCTTGGTGATTTGGTATCCAAAAGTTTTTTTTCTTGATCTGTCTTCTCTCTTCTATGCGAGCCCACGTGTCTTCTGAGATCCACTTCGTCTTCCTGCTCTTTCTGTATCCTAAAACTTCCCCTCCTGTTTCCTTCATGGCTCTGTTGAAATCTTCAATAGTCAGCGCTGTCTCATCTTCCAAAACACTAAATCTATTCCTGAGGGCCAACCTAAACTCTTCTTTCACTTTTGGGTCTTTCAACTTGGCCACGTCGTAGCGCTGATTTCTGGTGTCTCCTATCTTTACTTTCCTAAGCTTCAATGTCACCTTCCCCACCAGAAGACTATGGTCGCTGCCAATGTCAGCATGTCGCATCACTCGCACATCCTGCAGAGAGTGCCTCCAGCGACCATTAATGATGATGTGGTCGATCTGGTTCTGGGTCTTGCCGTCTGGTGATTTCCATGTGAGTTTGTGGATCTCCCTATGCGCAAACAGGGTCCCTCCTATGACTAAGTCATTCTCCTCGCAGAAATTGACCAGCCTCTCCCCGTTGTCGTTGATCACACCCGCTCCATGTCGTCCCATGGTCCTCTTTCTGTCTTCATTGTCGCAGCCGACCTTAGCGTTGAAGTCACCGATCAGCATCAGCACGTCATGTCGAGGGATGTCTTCCAAAACAGCTTGGAGGGCGTCGTAGAATGCATCCTTATCCTCTTCTTCCGCGTCGTCTATCGGTGCGTAGCCCACAACAATAGACAGCTTTGCGTATTTGGAATTCATCCTGACGTACAGCAGGCGCTCGTTCACAGGTTTCCACTGTAGAACAGTGTTGGCCTTGCTCTTATTGATGATGACAGCAACTCCTTCTCGGTGTTCGTTGTCTGTTCTTCCAGACCAGATGATGACTTCTCCGGAGCTCAACCTCTGTCTGCCAGCACCAGTCCATCTTGCTTCTGTTACTCCCATGAGGGTTAGTTTGTGGCGGTTCAGTTCACTTACTGCTTGCGCCAGCTTTCCAGTCTGGTAGAGCGTTCGCACGTTCCAGCATCCAATTCTGATCCATCGTTTTGGCGTCAGGAGTTCCGCTATCGGGGTGGAGACGTCCTTGCGGCTTTGGTCCCCATCCGTCATAAGTCCAGTTTCCTGGTCTGCTTCGCTCCCAGCGCCGGTTGTCGCTTTTTTCCCTTGTTGTCGTTTCCGTAGCAAGTTTCTTTTTACAGGGTGGAGTCGCTAGCCCCACGCCTAACCCTCCTCCTTTATCCTGACTTGGGACAGGCAGTTAAGCCCCCAAAGGGGCCTCCCTGGTGGAGTTGACCACCACAGATAGGACAAACAAAAGGTTTGCAAACTTCACTAGCGCCTGGGAGGAACAAGAGGTTTGTAAACTTCACTAGCACCCCCCCCCCTACCCCCCCCCCCCTCGTCGCATTAAGACGGACAAGACGTTTGCAATTTTCAAGCGCACCCGCAATAGGATGAACAAGAGGTTTGCAAACTTAACGAGCCCCCTGCACTAGGACTAACAAGAGGTTTGCAAACATCAAGACTACACGCACTAGGACGAACAAGGTTTGCAAACTTCTTTAGCCCCGCAATAGGACGAACAAGAGGTTTGCAAGCCTCACGAGTCCCCGCACTAAGACAAGCACAAAGTTTGAAAACCCGAACCTCACCCGCACCAGGACAAACAAGAGGTTTGTAAACTTCACAAGCCCCCGCACTAGGACGAAAAATGTTTGCAAACTTCTCGAGCCCCCGCACTGGGAGGAACAAGAGGTTTGCAAACTTCTCGACTCCCCGCACTATGACGAACAAGAGGGAATGCAAACTTTACGAGACCCCACAAATAGGACGAACAAGAGGTTTGCAAACCTCACTAGTCCACGTAATAGGACAAACAAGAGGTTTGCAAACATCACGAGCCCCCACAGCTCGGAGGAACAAGAGGTTTGCAAACATCTCGAGCCCCCGCACTAGTACCACAAGCAAACTACACAAGCTCCCGCAATAGGACGAACAAGGTTTGCAAACTTCACGAGCCCCCGCAAGAGGACGAACAGGAGGTTTGCAAACATCTCGAGCGTCCGCACCAGCACGAACAAGCAAACATCACGACCCCACGCACTGGGACAAACAAGAGGTTTGCAAACTTCACGATCTCCCGCACTAGGGCGAACAAGAGGTTTGCAAACTTCACGAGTCCCCGCGACAGTGGGGACTCATGAAGTTCGCAAACCTCTTGTTCGTCCTATTTGTTTCTGTCCGTGCTCCTCAGATAGATGCTAAAGCAGTTCTTCCTAAGTCAGAATCACATCAACAACAGTAGGTTGAACCCATTTACAGTAAGGAACGACAGTGGGCAGTGCTCCTTTATAGGAAGGGCATCCATGCAGGATCGCCACAATCCCTGCGGCATACGTCCTCGTACCAGTGGTACTGTTTATTTTTAAAAAAAATTTAATTTAAAAAAAAAATTAAAAGTTGATCGGCAATAAACAAGCAAGAACAGAAAGGACACTGCAGAAAAAAACAACGACAAACCCGTTTACTTTGTTATGTACCTTTGTTTACTGTTTTGTCTTTGTTTTTCTTAACCACTTCACTGTCGAGAAAAAGTGAACACGGCCCAACCGCAAGAGACATAGATCCTCATGAGCCCCCGCGACTGCGGTGCTCATGAGGCGCTATGTCTCTTGCTGAGGCCAATTTGTATCCACTCTTCTTGGACGTTTTCGGCTTTGGGTCGTTGAATAAACAAAGATTTCGGAAACAACACTGTAACGTTCTGTAGCTGGGAAGGGTTTAATTTAAAGCCTTTGTTGGCTCTTTTCTTAAAAGTTCTTTGGGCGGCCATTGTAAATCTGCTTCTTGCAAAAGCTCGTGAATGTCATTTCCTTCCTGGACTGAGTCTCGAAATGAAGCACTTTTTGTGCACAGGTTTAGCTTTGCCCGCCGTCCTGCAATTCTTCAATCTTCGCCCTTTTTTTTTTTTTTTTTTTTTTTTTGTCCCCCTTAAATCGCTTGATTATCTCCCTCTAAGTCGCTCTTCAGACAAGGGGATCAAAATAGGTTTGAAGCAGCGATCGTGTGTCTCAAAGATACCACCGTAATGGCGCCATTTGTCACTTGGGGTCACCCGCCTAAAGCCCCGCTAACTCTATGGTTTGACGGGGAAAATATGTGAAACTTTTCGACTCGCGCTTTTGACTTGCGGGAGATTGATGATGAACGTACCTTAAGGGTAGTGCCTGATTAGCTTGGCGCTAAGCGCCAAGCTAATCAGGCACTACGCCCGTTAAGCTATTTCATTCGTCACCTGGGCATTGCTTACTAGTGCTGAGGAGTGTTTTCGAGATGTGTCATGTCTGGTTGTGGATGTGAAGGATTCAGACTTGGATGGGATTGAGATAAGGAACAAAATGATACTGTATCGTGTGACAGAAAATGATGGCTGGAAATTGTAATTATATTGGGAGTTCTCGTGTGTGATACAGTGATATATAGCTTGTAAGTCAGACAGGAGAACGCACGAACACACACACGCATGCAGGTACGCGCGCGCGCACGCACACATACACACACACACTCACGCACGCACGCACGCACACACAGACACACACAAACACACACACACACACACACATTTTGAAACACACTTGGGGCAATGAACAAAAGCAAAGAAATGTACTAAATTTCCTACAAGTTCCGTCCTCATTGAAAATTAGTAAATAGTAATTAGTAAATGATCAATTCAGGCGCACTGCAACTGTGCCACTTTGATTTACCAGTACCTTTAAACTGACGGACAAGCTATAGAACAAGCCCGTCTTTTTTCCCTGGATGCGACGGGTCACTTAATAACTTCCAAGTAAACTTCCGCGGCATGATTGTTTTGTCGTTGCTCTTTCGAAGCGAGTTCTTTTCTCTTTGTTGCTTTGTCGGCTGGGATAAATACAAATGTACGCTTACCGCAGAGGGCGGTACAACATAGCCTGCATGTATGCAACGCCGATGAAATTGTTCATCAGTCCATTCCTCTTGTTGTTCCCACAGGGCCGACGGTCTTCCCTTGTCGGACATGGTGGTACAAGGGCGGCAACCGCTTCCATCCTGCGAACCTGGGTTATCCCCGCCCTCTGTGACCAGCCGTGCACTCGGGGTGGGGTCCGGTGCTGACAACGGGAAATCTGTCCCGACCTGTCACCGCGTGACTATCAAATTAATGTGTGCCGCTCTGTGATTTTAGTCCTTACGGCTACATGTGATCTGGTCCCTGATTCTGGGCCTAACGGCATAGATGTGCGCTAGTCTGTGATTTTAGACCCTACGGCTCCTGAAGGAGCCGTAGGGTCCAAAATCACAGACCAGCGCACATCAGTCTATGCTCCGTGTTGAGATGGCCTTGGTTGCCTGCTCAGCGTCAAAGCCTAATAACTAACTGTCTGCTGGTCTGTGATTTTAGGCCTTACGACTCCTAAAGGAAAGGAACCGCAAGGTCCAAAATCACAGATCAATAGACAGTTAGTTATTACGGTTTGACGCCGAGCAAGCAGAGACGGCCATCTCACAGCGAAGCACACTCCCATACAGTCATGGGCATGTAAACGTGTCTCGTTGCGAAGACAGATGTAGAGTACAATGTCTCTGTTTCGTTTTTACAGACCTGTATTTGTCTTTTATTCAGTCGCAGGTGGGCAGGGGCGGGGGGGGGGGGTTGAGGGGGAATGAGGGGGTGGCTGAAAGGTGGGGGGTGGGGGTGAGGTTGGGGGTGGGGGGGGGATGATTGTTTAGAAGAAGCGACAAACCAAAAATGGTCTGCGTGATCGTGCATCCTGCCGCATATATAGGGTACCGGAAATGACGTGGAAATAATCACTTAGTGTCTGCTAGTACGCCATTTTTCAGACATTGAACGACATTTGTGAGATTCAAATATGTACATAATCTTGAACGATACGTATACTGACGAGCAAAAGAAATGCGACATATTTGGCATCATCGGAAAAAAAATGTCGCATTTCTTTTGTGGTTCCGATGATTCCAGAAATGTTGCATTTTTTTTTCTTTTATTTTTTACTCGTCAGTATACTGTCATCACAGGCAACGGACCTCGGTTTTTCCAATATAAATCTGTTGCAGACGAGAGACTGGTCGATATGCTACTTAAAATTTGATAAAAGTCTTGCCTCTTGGGAAAGGAAAACGTGTATGTCGTCCGTCGCCTGTGGTATGAAGATTTGAGATAAGCAGAATAATCACTTGTAATAATCCACTCAGTGATCACCTGTCTCGGTGGCCAAGTGGTAAGGTGTCGGTCTCGTAAACCGAAGATCCGGGGTTCGATCCCCTGTCGAGGCAAATCTGTTCGCTTTTTGTTTTTCTCTTCAATTACTGAAAACAGATGTGCGTCTTTTCAATTTCAACCACGTACATGCATGCTCTTGTACAACAGTCCGCATCTTGAGCACCAGCACATTTTTAATGTCAGGCTTCCTATTATAATTGCACTATTTGCACTGTACGAAAAGAACTGCCGGTGCGTTTTAATTTTGGCTGTATTCATTATCTGTCAGTGCAAGCTGCCCTCTGTACGAAGATAAACTAAATGTCCTTCGCTCGGACAGTTTGCCAGGAAATGAGACATCTTCAGCCCGTTCATTGTCTGTTTGACGGACTGAGACTATTTCTGCAATTTTCGTTAATTCGACACCAAAAAGACCGGAGCTGTCCCGGGAACATGGATTCAAAGTGGTGTCAGCAAGAGGCATAGATCCTCATGAGTCCCCTCGAATGCGGGGGGCTCATGAGGATCTATGCCTCTTGCAGTTGGGTGATGCTCAAAAATCTTCAAATTTTCTCGGTAGCTGCAATGTCCCAGTAGCATGGATTACATTTGGTTTCAGCAACAGGCACATATCCTCATGAGCCCCCGCAGATGCGGGGGCTCATGAGGATCTCTACCTCTTGCAGTTGGGCGGTGTTCAAAGATCTTCAAGTTTTCCAAGCAAATAACAGGTTGAACAGTGTCATGAGCCCATTTACACCGCCAGAACACAGTGAGCACCGCCTACATGCATACGACATAGATTTGCATGCGCTTATGCGGGGACCGATGTACAACTATGCCTGTTGGTGACCCTCACGTTTGATTTCACGTCCCTCTTGAGGCGATGAATTAACAAAGATTCCAGGAACACAATATGTCCACGCGCCGCAAAGGGGTTAACTCTTTCGAGACGTGCCGCATCCGGATTCGCGGCGTAAAGCCGCGAATCCGGCTGCGGCACGTCTCGAAAAAGTTAACTGACTTGCCCAGGTCTGGTCCTGTGAATTCAAAAGACAGCAAGTCCGTTTTTGTGAAAAGCGAGATTTTCACTGTAATACCATGAAACACTCGCTTATAAACAGAAATGGAGTTACTGCCGTTTGCCTGCACTAGAGAGAGGAGCATAGCGTGAGAATGGCCTACTTGAATCTTTGCCAGATAATCGACTTGTTTGCGGCAAACGTGAACTGGGGGGGGGGGGGGGGGGGTCCAGGGGTTCCGGACACCCCTAGCCTATACCCCCCCCTAACGACCCCCCCCCCACCTACCCCCCCCCACCCTCCCACCCCCCCCCACCTACCCCCTCCCACCCACCCCCACCTACCCCCCCCACCCCCCCCCCCCCCCCGAGATCCAAAATTGTTTACAATGCTATAACGCAGGCACTATAGGGAGGAGTTTGGAACACTCCTCCCCCCCCCCCCTCCTCACCGTTCGATATTCTGGTGAGTTTTGATGTACCTTAAACCCCTACTCCTCCCTCCCCCCCCCCCCCTTCTCACCCACCCGGTTTTCGATATTTCTGGGTAAGTGGTGAAAGTCTTGACGCACATATACCTTCTCACACACACCCTCCACCCCCCTCCTCCTCCCCCCCCCCCCACACACACACCCTCCACCCCCCTCCTCCTCCCCCCCCCCCACACACACACACCACCACCACCACCACCCTCCCCTCGTTTGAGTTTTCGGCCACTGGGAGCAAGGTCTAGCGTCGGGGAGGTCTTCAGATTGAAGGTCCCAAACAAAAAGTTTAAATTCCACCCCCCACCCCACCACACTCCTCCGTCGAGGTTACTGATCCGCCCCTGCGCGGTATGCGTCAGTTTACATTATCGATCATTAACCCGTTGTGCGCGAGGCACGAAATCGCCACATTTGAAGTTGCCGTCTGAAGGACTGTATTACAACTCTAGAGACAAATCGAGCATGATAGTTCAAGGGTGGTGCCAGAATAGCTTGGCGCCTATAGGCGCCAAGCTATTCTGGCACCACCCTTGAACTATCATGCTCGAGCCATATCTTGCTGTGGTGTGTCGCGGGCAGAATGAGTTAAATTAATATCAGACTAGAACAGAAGAGGTTGATGTTGAAAAGTGATAGTCACCGTGTGGCAAAAAAAGGTTGTGTTTTTTGTTGTTGTTGTTGGTTTTGTTTTGTTTTGTTTTTGTTCTTTCGTTGTTGTTGTTTTTTGTTGTTGTTGTTTTTGTTTGTTTGTTTGTTTGTTTGTTTGTTTGTTTGTTTGGTTGGTTGGTTTTTTGGGTTTTTGTTTTGTTGGGGGTTTTTTGGGTTTTTTGGGGGGTGGGGGGTGGGGGGGGGGACCTTGGCCTGTGTGCGCGTGTATGTTGTCAGCTCCCTTCGCTGCCGATAACAATTTAATTCTATATTTTTCAAACTTGCATGAGGTATAAATCCTCATGAACACCCGCACCTGCAGGGGCTCGTGAGGATCTATTCCTCTTGCTGAAGCCACTTTGTATACACGTTCCTTAGATAGCTGGGGACCTTTGACGGTGAATCTACATAAGGTATAAATCCTCATGAACACCCGCACCTGCAGGGGCTCGTGAGGATCTGTTCCTCTTGCTGAAGCCACTTTGTATACACGTTCCTTAGATAGCTGGGGACCTTTGACGGTGAATCTACATAAGGTATAAATCCTCATGAACACCCGCACCTGCAGGGGCTCGTGAGGATCTGTTCCTCTTGCTGAAGCCACTTTGTATACACGTTCCTTAGATAGCTGGGGACCTTTGACGGTGAATCTACAATTATTTCCAAAACACAGTCTGCGTCCTCTGGCAGTAAAACGGTTAACAGAGCTGTCACTTGTTATAGTCCTGTTAACCCACTACATTCTGAAGCTGATTTTTTTTTTATATTATTATATGTCATTTGTCATGTGAAGGCTACATTACAGATTAGGAGATAGCTCAACCAGTTTAGTTCAAGGTTGGTGCCAGAATAGTTGGAGCCTCAGGCGCCAAGCTATTATCTGGCACCACCCGTGAACTATCATAGTCAAGTTAATTTGAAGCAGTGGTGTATCAGGATGGAAAGGGTGAAGTCACATCTGTCTCGGTGGCCCGACGGTAGGGCGTCGGTCTTGTAAACCGAAGATCCAGGGTTCGATCCCCCTGCCGGAGGCAAGTGCATCTTTTGTTTTTGTTGTTTCAAGAACTGAAATTAGAGATACTTGTAATCACGTAACAAAATTCAATCACCAGATAATTATAATAAGCCCTTCAATGCCGAGAAAAAAAGTGAACGCGATCCAACTGCAAGAGGCACAGATCCTCATGAGTCCCCGCGACTGCGGGGACTCATGAGGATCTATGCCTCTTGCTGAGACCAATGTAGATCCATGTTCCTTGGACGGAAGTGACTTTTGGTCGTTGAATGAGCAAAGATTTCAGAGACATATAGGTGTCCAAGTTGCAGGAAAGGGGTTACGAGTATAGTCAGTACAGCTTCTTACACTTCCCGTATATATCCCGTAGTTGGGGCACCACCGATGACTTGGCAACCAGCTCCCTCCAATCCTGTCTGTTCTCTGCCATTCTTAGCGTAACGCCCAGCCTCAGTCCTGTCCACTCTGAGATATTGTCCTTCCATCTTTTCCTCTGTCTTTCTCTCCTTCGTCCTCCTTGCACAGTGCCTTGCAGGATTGTTTTGGCAAGCCCTGCTGAACGCGTGACATGCCCATACCACTTCGGTTTGCGTTTTTTCATAATGGCTAATAGGTCTTCATAGGGCCCGATAGCTTGTCTGATTCTGCTTCCCACTTCCTCGTTCGTGATGTGATCTCTGTATGAAATGCCAAGCAGCCTTCGAAAACATCTCATTTCAGTGGCTTGTATCCTCCTTTCAAGGTCTGCTGTGAGGGTCCATGACTCACAGGCATACAAGAACATTGAGATGACTAAGGAGCGCATCAGTCTGATCTTGGAGCAGAGCGTGATGTTTCTGTCCTTCCATATGGTCTTCAATCTTGTCAGTGCTGTTGTTGTCTGCGCAATCCTGGACAGTATTTCTGGTTTTGATCCCTCATCTGTCCTAATGGCTCCTAAGTATTTGAATTTATTAACTGTTATCAGTTTTTGGCTTCCAATCATGACGTCAGTGCCAATGCCACTGGTGTTATTTGTCATCAGATCGGTCTTCCAGGGTAATCAGATCCAAAAGGTCTCTTAACCCTTTTACTGCCGGGAAAATGCTAACATCCCCCGACGTGCTCGTGAGTTTTCTTGAGACTTGATGTTCCCATTTATATCCGTGTTTGTTGGATGAATGCGGATAATAATAATTTGAAAAATTGAATTCACCTTCAAAAACGCAACTCGGGTCCCTTGGTATTGATGGGTGTAAACTGAAGGAGGCCGTGTCTTTTTACATTCCAAATATATATGTGTGAGTCTCAGAATGCGGTACATCACAAAAATTCTATTGACAAAAAAAACTGTACAGTATAAAAGTCATATTCTGCCGATTCCCACGCGTTCACAAAACTGAAATCTTAAATGAAGTCAAGCAGTTTACAGCCCGGTAGCAAAACGTCTTCGGCCCCACGACGGACGCAGTGGGCCCTCGCACAACAGTGCGCGGGCCCACTGCGGCCGTCGTGGGCCCCAGGACCTGCGTAAGCTGACTAAACCCACTCAAGCGAATCTTTAGCCTTACATAAACCTCTCACACCTGAAAGACTTCTGTGATGGGCGTGAAAGCAAGCGTGTTTGATGAAGACTGCTAAAGGTTTATACCCATGGTACCAATTCAACCGCTGCGCTTCTTCACGTTTTGCTGCTGGAGTGCCCCATTGAAATCACTTTTCACATGCGTGATAATATTGGACTTTGTCGTGTTCCAGCTTTCATTCGGCTAGGTACTGTTGAAGAGATCTTTAGTCCTGGTACCAATTCAGGTTTCAACGGCTATACTAACTCCTTAGCTGCCGGGAAAAAAAGTGAACGTGATACATCTGCAAGAGGCATAGATCCTCATGAGCCCCCGCAGATGCAAGGGCTCTTGGGGATCTATACCGCTTGCTGATTCCGATTTGTATCTATGTTCCTTAGACGGCTAGGGATCCTTGGCGTTGAAGAAACTAAGATTTCAGAAACACAATCTGTGTTTTCTGGCAGCGAAAGGGTTAACTCATTCGAGACGTGTCGGCTCCGGATACGCGGCATAAGCCGCGTATCCGGAGGCGGCACGTCTCGGATGAGTTAAACTTGTCACCCCTTGAGCTAAAATAACTAAATGCTAATGTAGTAAACTTGGGATGCCAGGGCACCCCCCCCCCACACACACACACACACACACGCACACACACACACACACACACAGGCACACACACACACACACTCTCTCTCTTTTTTTCCTTCTTTTGTTTGTTTGTTTGTTTGTTTGTTTGTTTGTTTGTTTGTTTGTTTGTTTGTTTTAGCTTTGTTTTTAGTTGGGTTTTTTTGTGGGGGGTTTTGTTTGTTTGTTTTTTTGGAGGGGGGGGGTTGTTTGGTGTGGGGGTTTTTTGTTTGGTTTTTTTTTTTGTTTTTTTTTTTTGGGGGGGGGGATTGGGTGAGGGTGGGGTGGGGGGGGGGGGGGTCCATTTCCAAAGTTCCTGATAAGCGATGTAATTTACATAGATAAGGTGTAGAGGGGACTTACGAAAAATGTGGTGACTTATGACAAAAGTGGTGACTGTCAGCGCTATTACAGGAGAACGTAAAAGGGTAGGCATTAAAAAAAGCACTGATAAAGGGAAAACACTGTGCATTTTTTACCAATGATAATAGATCTAGTGATGTCTAAGCACAAACATAAAGAAAACAAGAAAGAGGGAACGGAGGGGGGGGGCAGGTGGTAGGGCGCCGAGTAAGTGCCTAGACGCTGCAATGGCTGACACCACTTCCTCCCCCCCCCCCACCTCCGCCCACCCACCCCCACCCCACCTTTGCCTGGATTCTCTAGCTAGATTTCCAGCCCCTTGATGCATGTAAATTTAGACCAATATTTGCAAATTTCTCTCCCATATTAGCGCATTATTTCTACGTACTTGAAACGTTTACCTCGATTATGAAACTAGCTCACCAGTAACGTTTATTTTTGTGTGCACTTTCACTATCGACCATGTCAAGTTAGCTCTAGGGTGGCGTTTCATTTTCTCTTCGACAGAATTGGTAGTCAGGCACGACCTTCAGCTAAGACGATCGAGTCACCAGCACTTCGCGCTGCTCGTGAATGGGCATAGTGCAACTACAGGGAGAATAGCTCAAATTGAGCGAAAATATATAGAAAAAATAAATATGGTTTTGAGTCGTGCGTGTGACATCGGTAACCCGTGCCTTTTTTTTTTTTTTTTTACGTCATCCCACAATCAGGTCGATCCATCTGCAAGAGGCATAGATTTTCATGGGCCCATGCTGTCGCAGGGGCTCATGAGAATCTATGCCTTTTGATGACACACTTTGGCTCCAACTGTTTCTCAAACTGAGTATGCGTCGTAGGAATGAATGGGTCTGAATGAGAGAAAGCCAAGTGTGTGAGTAACACTGTTGTAGGCTTGTGACTGGAGTGCCCTACTTGTTTCGCGGGTGGTCTTTGACGGAGGCGAAAATTTGTGCTGGCCCTTTTCAGGTGCCCGTGTGTGTAACCACCTTTTTAGTGGCACGGAAAAGGATCTCCTATTGGCGCCAGGTAATTATAAAATTATTTTCTTTTCTGTGACGTCAAAAGACAGGAAGACAGCAAAAGTAACTAAATAAATAAATATATAAATAAATTTTAAAATAACACATAAAATAGATAATAAAAAATAATAATAATACAAATTTAATTTAATTATAATTACAATCACTGCCTCTTTTTTTTCTTCTTCTTTTTTCTTTTTTCTTTCCCCAGGGCAGTTTTCTCCAAATTTATTGAGAGAGCTCTACTCATAGACTATGACTAGCATTTCTCTTATCTTGAACGAGCAAACAAGTAAACAACGATAAACAGCTGGCAGACAAACACACATGCAAACACAGACGCACCCACATACAGACAAACACGCAAACTGACATGACACTTGACAGCCACATACAGATAACGAAATATAGACAGGAAAAAAATTCGGACTCCTACCTCCAGTAAGTTCCTGCTTAAAATACGTCCCTCCATATCCAGCAAGCGTTAGTACGGTCCTCGGGCCGACATCGGCCGCAGTGGGCCCTCGCACGACAGTGCGCGGACCCACTACGACCGACCCCGGCCCTAGGGTCCTTAGCTTACTAGGTATAAGGACCACCGGGCTAGTTCATGCTATTTCATTTACCTTCCTCGTAGAAAAAAAATGAGAGGCTGTTATAAAAAGGGGGCAACTGACAACAAAATAGAAAATGGAGAAAAGATGACAATGCTTTCAAAGAGAACTTTACTCAATAAAGCAACTCCTGCGTTACATAAAATGAAGTCAATGAGCCGTACATCCACTGCCGAGGCGCGAGTTTAACCCCGTCCCTGCTACGGACCGGACGCATATTTTGGTTCAGAAATCCTTCTTCATTCAACGCTATGCGAAAAGTCTCTAACCCTCCAAGGGACGCGGGTACAAACAGTAGTCTCGGCGAGAGGCATAGATCCTCATGCGCCCCCGCTGTCGCGGGGGCGCATGAGGATCTGTGCCTCTTGCACATGGTTGAATCGTATATAGGTTTTTTTTATCGGCAGTAAAGGGGTTAATGAGAATGATTTCCTGCAGTTAGAGGCGGTGATTGGAGCAAGCAAGTTGTACAGATTCTCATGAGCCCCAAAATCCTGCAGGGGGCCATGAGAGTCTATGCCTGTTTCAGATGAGAGGAGATGGCCATAGCGATGTTATCGTGAATAGTATGACTCACTTTATCTCTTTCGTTTTCAAACGCCAACGTCGGAAGACCGGTCGCTTGTGGTAGCCTATTAGACTCCGGTGACTGAAATCAACCCGGCCAACACTTTTTGAGATGCGTGCGTGTGTGTGTGTTTGTGTGTGTGTGTGTGTGTGTGTGTGTGTGTGTGTGTGTGTGTGTGTGTGTGTGTGAGCGCGTGCGTGCGTGTGTGTGTGTCTGTGTGTGTATGTGTCTGTGTGTATGCCTGCGCGTGTGCGTGCGTGCGCGCGCGTGTGTGTGTGTGTGTGCGTCCATGCGTGCGTGTGCGTGCGTGCGTGTCTGGCTAGCAGGTTTCTAGATGTCATAATCATGGCCAACTTTGAGAAGAACCCAACGCAGAGAAAAACACAATCCAGACCCAAAAAGGTGACTAGAAAAACACGCTTAAAAATAAATGTTCAAACACAATTTATATGAATATTTCAAAATAGACATTTAACCCAATGCGCAAAAGACCATCGGGCCGACCTCTGCCCGATGGCCTTTTGCGCATTGGGAAACAATTTCACAATTCATGCTTCAGTTGCCGCCTCGCTTCTTCTCACTATCAAGATAAATTGTGTTGTAACTCTCATTTCAATCTAAGCGTGCTCCTTTCTCCGTTGGGTTCTTCTGTGCATTTTACCCGCCTGGGGCAGTCACCTTTCTGGTCTGGATTTCATGACCAACGACGAAAACAACCTTGAGTTGTTCGGTTTTGTTTCACCGACAAGACGGCCTGTTCCACAAAACAGCGAAGAAAACAAAATACATCTCAAGTACGTCGAAAGGAGAACGTTTGTTTGCACTGTCAGTCTATGTTTTCCCTACAAACAGCCATTCTATTGTATACAGCTCGTTTATACCTCGTTCCCGGTGAGCAAAGGATTTCGGGCCCTCGACGGCCGTAGTAGGCCCGCGCACGGCCGTGCGCGGGCCCTCTGCGGCCGTCGTGGGCCCGAATAAAGGGGTTTATACCCGGAGGCAATGAGGATCCCTTTTGGGAGACATGTCGCGGCAGACAGCTCGACCACCCATCGCAGTTTGCTGTGGACGTGAAGAGAAACCAGACTGAGATTTTTATTTTTTGATTTTGTACAATTCTTTGTGAATGAGTGGAGGCCACAAAAAAAAAAAAAAAAAAAAAAAAAGGTGAATAAAATAGAATGACGCCGACACTGCTTCATTGAGAACAAACCTGCGAAAGCAGGGGCAGGGGCGGGGACTTCGTCTGCGTGTGAAGCTGAGATGCAAGTCAATAAGCCGCCGATGTTACACGCTCAAAAGACATAAATTCTCATAAGCCCCATGCGCGGCAGGGCTCATGAGAATCTATGCCTTTTGCAGACAGTGCTGACCTTCCTGAGACTGAAAACATACTAATTGCATATTACTTTAGAAGTCGGTCTGTGACTGTGAGAGTAGCACGGGTGTCGATCATTTGGGATAATAAGGCATGCAATGTCGTGAGTCCCTGCAACTGCAGAGGCGCATGATGCTCTACTTCATTTGCAGGTACAAAATGAGAACTCGGGAGGGGGAGGGGGGGGAGGCGTCTGGGGTGCGTATTACATTAGACGCCGGTGAATGAATTTAATGCTCTCATTCACAGCTACTTGATCCGGTAGCACTTACTTCTGTCAAAGCGTGCGTCCTTGTTCCAGCAGCGAACGACAACTCCCTGCCGCAGCAAACGACAACTACACTGCAAGAGGGATAGAGCTTCCTTTGTCACAGCAGTCCTAGGGCCGCCTGTGTGGGGAGTTGGGGGTGTGGGGTGGAGGGGATAGGTGGGGGTGGCTCCCGAGAACCTCAGTGTGTCTAGTAATTGCTTACTGTCGTCACCCCCTCCCGCTCCGATAATAATACGCAACGTGTTACCAGCGGCGGCTATAAATACACTGACGAGCAAAAGAAATGCGACATTTAGTGTTTCCGATGAATCCAAAAATGTCGCATTTCTTTTGCTCGTCAGTATATGTTATGTCTTTGCTTGTGCGAGTTATTCTGTTCTTCAGCAAATGGACCATGATGTGAAAGACATTAGAATAAAACCAGGTTGCGACCTAATGGCCCGTGCACAAGTGTGCGACGAGACCACATTAAAACGTTCTTTTTAATGGGTAGGGGTGGAGGAGGAGGGGAGTTGTGGGTGCGAAGGGTACACGTTATATTGTACACGTTTATGTACCAGGTCACATGCGGACCCGGAAACGCAGTCTTGCCTCCCCGCGCCGATAACATAAATGTTAAAAACTTCAGACCAGACAGATCAATACACGCCCCCCTTACTTCCCCCCCCCCCCCTCACACGCCCTCCCCCCCCCCCCCCCCCCCCATCAACCCCCCTCCCCCCCCCCCCAAAAAAAAAAATGGAATAAAGTCCCCGTTGACACTTAATTAGGTGCTAGGGACGTTAATTCAGACAGACATACCGGACAAACAGACGTAAACAGATAGACAGACACGTTCAGACCCAGCCGTGGTCAAGGTGAAAAACATGTAAAATACTTTTCAGAACTGACTTGGAAGATGCACTTCAGTGACTCACAAGGTAAACTGTTCTTTGATCCCGTTTTGATCAATCATCCGTGCCCAGCATTCTTTGCACCCATTTCCTTACCTCAGAGTTCCCACACTGACTCAGCTGGAAGTGCATTCCTACCTTGATGTTGTGTAATATTTGCCTTGCAATTTACAATAAGTTATGTGTCATCCTTTCTCCGATTTTGAATCCTAGGTAATTCTGTCACACTTTGATGTTACCAAAATGTGTCTATAATGAACTTTCAAATGTCCCCCTTCCCTATTACTAGTACAGTCAAACCTGCATATAGCGGTCACCTAAGTGACAGCGCTGATGTGGCCACTGTAAACAAGTAATCAGTTTATAAATGCGTCCTCATATCTGATATAGTAAACAGGAAGGTGAGGCATAATTCTTGGGTGGCTGCGATAGGCAGGTGATCTCTATATAAAGGTGGTTGTTAGGGCAGGATGGACGGTAGCGCGGGCAGGTACTTGACATGTATACATCTCCTTCAGAAATACGACGTTCGCCATTAGACTATTTAAAGACACATATGCGTGCTAGTCTGATTTGGAACTAGAAGTTTACAACTAAAGGGTTCAAAATGAAGACCAGAGCATAATTTTTTTCCAGAACATCAGATTCCATTCACATTTTAACCGCTGTCGAGAAAAAAAGTGCACACGATCCAACTGCAAGAGACATAGATCCTCATGAGCCCCGCGACTGCGGGGGCTCATGAGGATCTATGCCTCTTGCTGGGACCAATTTGTATCCGCGTTTCTTGGACGGTTTTGACTTTAGGTCTTTGAATGAAAAAAAGATTGCAGAAACAAGATGCAGGTACAGTGGCATGAAGGGGGTCAAAGGCATACAAGCGTGCCAGTCTATGATTTTTTAATCAGAATTCTTCAACGCGGAAGGGTCCGAAATCAAGACGTGAGCATATCTGCCTTTCTTTTCAGGACACTAAATTATATATTGAATTTTTTTAAGTTTCCCTGGCGGGATCTATAAAGTATTTTTTCTTTACCTAATTTAATCTCATCTCACATCATCTCATCTCATCTCATCTCATCTCATCTCATCTCATCTCATCTCATCTCATCTCATCTCATCTCATCTCATCACATCTCATCTCATCTCATCTCGTCTCGTCTCGTCTCGTTCTCATCTTATCTTATCTTATCTTATCTTATCTATCTTATCTTATCTTATCTTATCTTATCTTATCTTATCTTATCTTATCTTATCTTATCTTATCTTATCTTATCTTATCTTATCTTATCGTAACATGTAGCATAGCTTAGCATACTGTATTTGAACCGTCTGGTTTGTGGATTCGTGTGTACTGGTCTCTTATTTTGGACGCTACGGCTCTAAACATTAACCCTAGGCCCTTTCACTGTCGAGAGAGAAAAAGTGAACGCCACCCAACTGCAAGAGGTATAGATCCTCATGAGCCCCCGCAACTGCGGGGGCTCATGAGGATCTATGCCTCTTGCTGACAGTGACAACCACTTTGTATCCGTAACCATGGGACCGGTGGGGCTCTTTGGTGTTGAGTTTCCAATTTATTTCGAAAACGCAGACTGCGCGGTCCAACCGGCAGTGACGGGGTTAACATCCAGAGCCGTGGTAACGTCCGCAACGACAGACCAGCATACACACACACACACACACACACACACACACACACACACACACACACACACACACACACACATACACACTCACCCTGCCAAGTCCTAAAGGGTTAAGAACCCACAAAAAGGTGCAACACTTGACATTTGGCACACACACACACACACACACACACACACACACACACACTCCCCCCCCCCCCCAACCACACACACACACAGCCCCCCCCCCCACCCACCCACCCACACACACACACACACACACACACACACTCCCCCCCCCCCAACCACACACACACACAGACCCCCCCCACTCACCCACACACACACACACACACACACACACACCCCTAACCACACACACACAGCACCCCCCTCCCCCACCAACCCACCCACCCACACACACACACACACACACACACTCCCCCCCCCCCAACCACACACACACACAGCCCCCCCACCCTCCCCCACCCACCCACACACACACACACACACACACACACACACACAGGGAGACGCAACCATCAGAGTGGGTTACCTAGCATTTCATGTGAAAATGGGTTCCCATATTTCTATTTATTCTAAGGCTCTGGAATTGATGCGAATGTTTAGAACTCACATTATAACTAAGCTCTATAACTTAAAATAAAATAGACATTTTCTAGAAACAGAGCCACTAGATGCCGAAGTTCGGCGAGCTTGCTACTGGACACCGTGACAGAGGGGCACCAAAGAAGAGATACAAAGACTGTCTCAAGAAGTCACTTAGTGCCTGCCAAATCGACCACCACCAGTGGTCTTCGCTTGCTGCGGACCGTGACACCTGGCGCTCCACCATTTACAAGGCAGCTGTCTCCTTTGAGGACTCTCGCAGAGCTAGCCTTAAGGACAAGCGGCTCAGGAGAAAAAACAGAGATGCCGCAGCTCAGAACCCTGGCCAGACCTTCCCCTGCAGCCACTGCGGTCGAACCTGCCTGTCTCGGATTGGCCTCCGCAGCCACGAACAAGCCTGCAGACGTCGTGGGCAACTCCTATAAAATCTTCGTTCGCGAAGTCAAGCCAAGGAGGAGGAGGAGATGCCGAAAAAATGGGTTTCTGCCAATAAAGTGGGTGGGTGTCTCTCTCACACAAATGAAACTGGCATTACAGTCAAAATGGGTGTCTTCACAACAGTAGGCGTCTGTAATAAGGTCAAGTTCATGGAATACTTCTTTTTCACATTAATTTTTTTTTCCCAACTTAAATGTGTATGTGTGCTTTAACATTCTTTACATAGTATGGTGCAAAATTCAATAAACACTGGCCCGAAACCTTTCGATTATGATTTTTACAGAGGAAATCGTTTAAACATTGCTGCGTTTTGTCCTTTTGAAGCAAAACAGTTTATCATGGCATTGATGTGAGAATCAACATAATGTATTCTGGAAATTAAAGGACCTTTTTTGTGCGTTTTGGGGTACTCTGGAGTTTCAGACAAACAGCAACAGAGCATTTTGAATATTAACCCTTATCATTCGGAATACACCAGTGTGTGCAACTAGTGTAACTGAAATAGTCCAAGGGTTAGTGCCAGAATAGCTTGGTGCCTCTAGGCGCCAAGCTATTGTGGCACCACCCTTGAACTAAAGCCATTGGTCTATGTCCTCATCTGTAAGTACTGTAATGTAGCTTGCATAGAATTATGGCAGTGAACAGATTTGAAGCTATTTAGCCTCAGTATGACTATGATGCGGGTCAAAAAGTGTGGAAAAATATCAAAGATAGAAAAAGACCCAGACGAAGAAACGAACACTTAACTTATTCTACCCCAGCAAAATTTAAGATCCACCACGATAGTTCAAGGGTGATGCCAGAATAGCTTGGCGCCTATGGGCACCAAGCTATTCTAGCATCACCCTTGAACTATCGTGGTGGATCTGTGTCCTGCACTGCAACGCAGTCTTCTGAAGACGACTTCAACATTTGGGCTTAACTTATTCTACCCCAGACACACCACAGCAAAATAAAGATCCACCATGATAGTTCAAGGGTGATGCCAGAATAGCTTGGTGCCTATGGGCGCCAAGCTATTCTGGCATCACCCTTGAACCATCATGGTGGATCCGTGTCCTGCACTGCAACGCAGTCTTCTCAAGACGACGTCAACATTTGGGGATTCCGATCTTGGGGTAGAACGAGTTAAAATGACAGAACAGAACACCGACATTAATTAACTAACTGACAACATAAGAAATCACTTGAAACTTCAGCCTTTATTTAACGTCTTTCGTCTCCAACAAACAACCAGCCATTCTTTCATTTGCAAAATGGTATGGCAGTACAACCAACCATTCTTCAGAGCATGGAATTACTCGTACTAAAAAAAAGAGGAAAACCCCTTTTCACTAGGGGGGTCCGGGGGCATGCCCCCCCCCCCCCCCCCCCCGGAAAAAATTTTGAAAATTTACATTAAAATTTGTGCAATCTGGTGCATTTTAGAGAGAAACTGAGCAGTTTAACCACCTAAAAATCTTGCTTTTTTTTTCTTATTTTTGGGGTGCACTTTTCATTTTTTGTGTCAAAGGTTTAAAAGTTATACTAAAACAAAGTATTCAACAGAATATTTATATCCAAATGCTTATTCAAAATACATCTGAATGTCTTTCCATTTTTTTTAAAATTTGAGTTTAATTATATAATATATATACTTTCTTTAATAATCTCTGCTTAATCAGCTGTAAGTATGGATTCCTTTTATCTCTTATTTAATACTATGTACCATGGTCACTGAGCTGGAGAAAGGTTATATAGATTTTTCAACATAATTTCATCAAACTTTACTGGGAAAAAAATACATTGTAATAAATTTATTCACCATCATGAGTAATATTTCCAATGGCACTGCTTTTAGCTTTCTTGTGTTTCGCTGTAGACACGTGAGCATCAAGTGCTACGCGGCCGCGTAGTTAATATCAACTCTGCGCAGTTCGCGGCAATACGCCTGCCCACAGGCCCGGCTAACTTGCGAATACACTGAGCGCGGAGCTCGTCGTTTACGCTTTTCTCGAGCCAAGTCCATCTCCAAATATTCTTGGCTCCAGAATCGTCTGACGTCTATTCTGTCTCCGCGTTTAAGTATTTTCTCTTCGCCGTATTTTGACCAGACTACGACTCCACTGAAGACCGGAAGTGACCTGTGCGAGCTAAAGCTAACGCCTCGCTCAATTTTCAATACGCGATTTGGGGATATCCGCCACATAAAGATCACGAAACACGGTATTGGAATAGTGACTTTACGATTTTGTTTTCGGCGGAAATTCGGCGGAATGGCAGCTTCATTTAAGCGGAAATCCGCCAAAAAGAGGAAAATTCCATGCTCTGATTCTTTCATTTGCAGAGTTTTTAAAATGGCATGCAGTATATTACAAAATGATCCCCCCCCCCCCCCCCCAATAACACTCTTGTAATCAATTTTTACATTGTCAATGGTTTTCTTATCTTATTATATTGTCTTTTGTCCCCAGCCGGCTGTTTCGTTTTACAAATCCAAAGGTTATACAGTATACAAAATGTGACCCTTTCTCACGAAACCAGTCTTAACTCGCAGCGAGCCAATCAGCACTACACGCAATAATATGTGGTGGGGGGGTCAATCTGGGGCATTTTCACTTTTTGGGAGAAATGTATTCTACATACACCAAAGTATCGTATGGTTAAAATCTTTATCATGAAAAATGCCATTAAATAGGTAAAAAATGATTTTAAAAGTCTGCCCTTGGCCCCAATTATGCTGCACACAGAAACTTCACAGGCTGTTTTCTCAAAATGGCCGCCGGAGGCTTTAACAACTTTAAACACTTAAGAACAGCTTTTACAATTTTTGCACTACAGCATACAGTCATATATCACAGTAATCAGCAAACACTGTAGTTTTCATAAATGCATATATGTCAAAACATGCAAAATGCGAGTTCTTAAGACTGATTTTGTGAGAGAGAGGGTCACAAATGATCCAGGCGTCCATCAGATTAAAAAAAAAAAAAAAAAAAAAAAAAAAAAAGCAGGCTATACATGCTGAAACCACCCCAATAATAACACTGATGTAATAAATCTGTATGAAATCGAAAATGCTGCGAGTGGCGGCTCAATTCATTTCTTTTGTAACTTTTTCAGTCTGTTGCGGACGTAATCCTTAATGTTTGTCCAGCGCCTATGTCTAAGTGCAGGTTCCAGCGCCATTGCATACTGTATCTCGGCCTTTCCAGGAAGTTTGTTCATGACGAGGTGTGTCTTGAAACGAGTTTGAACAGCTTTCTCTTCAGCTTCCCCCCATGGTTTTCTTGTAAATCTAGCTTTCCTTCGAACAGGAGCCGACGCAGTACTGTCATCATCAAAACTATCTAGATTGTCATCAGGCTCTGGACGTCTTTTCTCCGCCAGCCTCAGAGAGCTCCTGTCGCCACCTGTCGTCTGAACCCTGTCCAAGCTGTTTGGATGCCTGTGACTGTTTGATCTGTGAACACTTTTTCAAAGCATGGCCTATGCGCATTGCGAGATTGCCTTTTTTGAACTGATGTGTGTCCTCATCAAAATCTGCTAGCTCTTTTACAGCCAGGACAACATGATCAAAGCTAGCTGAATTGATCACAGCATTTAAACTTGCGATTTTCATTTCTGACCTCACTCTGATAATCTTCAACAGTCTCCCTAACTCCCGCATCCTGGAGCTGATTTGTCCAGCCGTGTGTTCTTCAATGTCCCTGCGGTCAAATAATCTCTTTCCATACTCAAGAAGCAAGGGGTCAGTTCTGATGAGACGGCTTATCTCATCATCTCTCTGGGTAGCCAAGACCTTGTGGTAGAAGGAAAATTCAACGTCTAAGGGTATTGGAAGCATGAGCCGACCACGGCGAGCGGCGTCCCCTCGCCGAGTGATCTGAAACCCTCCTGGCTTCTGACAGCAACGTTTTGAGTGTACAGAGATCAGCTTTTTTTGATAGAGCCCTTTGCAATGGCTACAGGCGAGAAGGTCGTCTACCTTACTAGTTTTGGTGCGATACTTAGGAATCAAACATCCGGATTTGTTTTCAAGAACAGCAACGTTATGCATGTAATCACCCTCATCTTGTAGTCTGATCCATGCTCGACGTCTCTGCTTGGTCCCTTTTTTCATCGACAAAATTTTAGCAACGTCAGCCTCATCTGCATGGACATCTTGTAAGTGCGTGCTCATTTTCAAGACAAGCTTGCCACACAATTTGCATGCATGTTTCTTGTCCCATTTGTACTTTCCTTTCCCTCTCTGCGACACGTGCACACCCGTTTCTTCTGTAAGTGCTCTTTCCCCACTCTTTCCAGCATCATGTTCCTCCTGCCTATCCACATTCTCATTGCCACCTCCCCTAACGCACACTGCACCTTGCTGGTACTAGCGTCACCAACACCTGGCCACCCCAAACCTGCCACTTTGATGAAATCTAACATAGTCGATACAATACTGTCTATGTCCGAGATCCCAGCAATTGATGCTGACACAACCCTCTGAATCCGGTGAGCTCGAGCCAGGAACAAACTCCTCGTCATCACTGCCCTCGTATTGCGATGCGCTGGCACTGCTCTCAGTCTCGGGTCCATCCCAGGCGCCATTTGCCAACTGGAGAAAGAAAGAAAGAAAGATTAAAACCAAAGCTGCCTTAGAAACAGAAACAGCCCAATTTTGGTTTAAAGGGGCCTTGCACAAGAATAAAAAGAGTAATCCCGTGTATGACCGATTTACATATGTGTGACCTCGGTGACGAGGGCTGGCTTCTGCAGCAGTCAAAATCCACGTTTTCTGAAAATGCAAGCAGTTTTCACACATTTGTCAACCCTGCGTGACCCTTTGAGAGAGGTCACTCAAATTGGCATGTTTAAAAAGGTCTTGCCACAAAGTATCCTTGGGCCAAGCTTGAAGAATGTGGCTTGAATAGTCTCCGAGAAAATGCCACCGTTAACTCATTCTACCCCCAGACACACCACAGCAGGATAACAGGGGTGGGATTCTAGTAAGAAAGAAAACGCGGAAAATCAAACGACATTGGTGGGGGGTGGGTGGGGTGGGTGGGGGGGGGTGGGGGGGGGGGGTGGTTTCATGTCCTTCATTTTCAGCGGCCGAAAAATCAAACGACAGGGGGAGGGGGGGGGGGGGGGATAGGCACGCGTGTCCACCGTTCGCCAAAGTATCCAAAAACCGACACGGGGAGCGAGACCAAACACACCCGAAAATGGACTTTGTTATGACACTCCTGATCTGCAGTATAAAAATGGAATGTGCGTACCAGTTTATGTTCAGATGCACACTAAACGGCACTCTGTCTTGGACAATATCCTTTTTCACCCGCCATTTTCCACTGCGACCTAAAGCTACCGGAAGTGTCGGGCGATAGTGAACCAAACTGCATACAAAATCCAACCCATTTGAGATTTTTTTGCCATTTAAGAAGATTTTTTTTTTTTCTCTCGTCTTTTTTGTTGTTATTAGACGCGGAAAATAAATATGCTTCAGCGGAATTGTGAAAGAATTTCCACGGAAATCCGCGGAAACGCGGAAGAATCCCACCCTGGGATAAGGATCGACCATGATAGTTCAAAGGTGATGCCAGAACAGCTTGGCGCCTACGGGCGCCAAGCTATTCTGGCACCACCCTTGAACTATCATGGTCGATCTGTGTCCTGCGCTGCAATGCGGTCTTGAGAGGACAGGGGCAAAATTTAAGGGATTTTGGTGTTGGGGTAGAATGAGTTAAAGTTTACCATGGACGACGGAACGGACGACCAGTGGCCCAGAACATAAACTCACTTTTGCTTCGCACGCACGCCAGCCAATAAAATGAAGATGATCATAGAATCACTTTACTTACCAGTTTGTAATTGGGAGCATTCCGCTGCCGTCCATGCACCCTCCTACCAGACGCGCACCCTCTGTGGCAGAGGCTGGGGGGGCCATGATTCTGCAGCATAGATCCCGATGGGTTTGGACATCCTGCTGCCATCCGGCGCTGGGTGTGTGCCAGAAAGTCCTGAGCCGGTGTGACCAAAAATGGTGTTGCTGAGAACATGTCCAATACAACCATGTAAACCAACTGACATTTTGAATCAGATTGATTGTACATTGCTTAACGTCCCGACAGCCACTAGGCTTTCTCAGGACGTGCCTGCACTGCTTGTGAAAAAAAAACCCACCTAAACAGAACATTGCCATGTATGTCGCCTGCCGGTCAAATACGTTAACTCATTTCTACCCCAACACCAAAATCCTTAAATTTTGCCCCTGTCCTCTCAAGACTGCATTGCAGTGCAGGGCACAGATCGACCATGATAGTTCAAGGGAGATGCCAGAATAGCTTGGCGCCCGTAGGCGCCAAGCTATTCTGGCATCACCCTTGAACTATCATGGTGGATCCTTATCCTGCCGTGGTGTGTCTGGGGTTAGAATGAGTTAAAATAAACCTAACACATGGGGCCAAGACATAAAGCTAAGACCATTTAGCAACACACATCCAATATCAAGAGCTACAGGCAGTGCAGACAGTAGGGAGAGTTTTTAAAAAGGCAAATTTATACAGGTGAATGGACAAAGGGTAGACAGAAACACATGCATGCCCAGAATTGAGAGAAAAAACCCACCCTGTGGGGCTGACCAGGGGTGACCCTGAGAACTAAAAAACTGGCAATACAGTAAAAAAGCGATACTTCAGTTGCACATTCCTAAACGAGACCTGTTTGTGGACGTTTCGTTCTTCTCGAATCGCGAGGCAGTTTTGCGAAACGAAGGATTGAAATCTGGCGCCATTTTTGTTTTTAAAAAAAAAAAGTCAACTGATAGTTACTGTGCATGCATGTGGCAAGTTAACCACGTCAGAAAAAAAAAAA
>BTPG01000002.1:99489675-99506009 GCA_036245525.1 Semisulcospira habei | reverse complement strand
GGTATTTATTGTAACCGGGTTAGGTTAGCTGATGATCATCAGGTGGAGAAATGAGGGAGACAACAACGTCGAAGACAGGGGTCGCTGTGACATGTCTTTATTGCGGTGTAGAAAACTGACGAAAAGACTAACAGTCGCCTCTCTCTATCCAGGGATACAACCATGGGCACATGGAACGTCAAGACCATGTACCAGAGCGGCAAGGCCGCCCAGATAGCAGTGGAAATGCAAAAGTACAACCTTTCCCTGCTAGGCATCAGTGAAGCCAGATGGACGCAGTCTGGCCAGAAAAGGCTGTTAAGTGGGGAGATGGTTCTGTATTCAGGTCATGAAGAGGAGAATGCCCCCCATACAGAAGGAGTAGCACTCATACTGTCACCAGTGGCACAGAGAGCGCTGATGGGCTGGGAACCTCTTGGGCCAAGAATTATAACAGCAGCCTTTAGAACCAAGAAAAAGCTCAAGCTGAACGTCATCCAGTGTTATGCGCCCACCAATGACAGTGACGAGGAAGAGAAACAAGAGTTCTACGACCGACTCCAGAGTGCCGTGGACAAATGTGCGGAGCGAGACATCACCATCGTCATGGGCGATTTTAATGCCAAAATAGGGGAGGACAACACCGGATACGAAGAGGTGATGGGGAGACAGGGACTAGGCTCGGAGATGAGTGAGAACGGGGAGAGGTTTGTAGACTTTTGTGCTCTAAACCGACTTGTCATTGGAGGCAGCATCTTCCCACACAGAAGAATACACAAAGCAACTTGGGTCTCACCTGACCATACAACAGAGAACCAAATAGACCATATCTGCATTAGCAAGAAATTTAGAAGATCCCTTCAAGATGTTCGAGTGAGGAGGGGAGCAGATGTCGCCTCAGACCACCATCTGCTTACCTTAAGAATGAAGCTCAAGCTAAAGAAAAGCCGCACAGAGACAACAAGAAGACAGCGCTATAATGTAGGCCTCCTGAGAGAAACTGGAGTTAGAGAAGAGTTCAAACTGGTGCTGTCCAACCGGTTTCAAGCGCTACAGGAGCTAGTAAATGAAGAAGAGGAGGTCACCACAGAGCAGCAGTGGAAGGCAGTTAGAGAGGCGCTGAACTCAACCTGCAAAGACACTGTAGGGTTCAGGAAACACCACCACAAGGACTGGCTGTCGGCACAGACCTTGAAGAAGATAGAAGCGAGGAAGCAGAAGAAAGCAGCGGTCAACAACAGTCGCACGAGAGCAGCCAAAGTAAGGGCACAGGGGGAATACTCGGAAGCCAACCGCGAGGTGAAGAGGAGTATCAGGGCAGACAAGAGGGCCTACACAGACAGCCTGGCAGCAGAGGCAGAAAAGGCAGCAGGCAGCGGCAACATGAAACAGCTCTACGACATTACCAGAAGATTGTCGGGTAAGTATGGCCATACAGAAAGACCAGTAAAAGACAAAGAAGGCAAGCCTATTGCAGACAGAGCAGACCAACTCGACAGATGGGCCGAGTATTTTGAAGAGTTACTGAACAGACCTAGCCCACCCGACCCCCCCAACATCCAGCCGGCAGAGACCGACCTACCCATCAGCTGTGACAGACCCAGCCGGGAAGAGATAAGAAAAGCAGTGGCATTTTTGAAGAATGGCAAAGCAGCAGGGCCAGATGGCATCCCAGCGGAGTCTCTGAAAGCAGACCTAGAGACAACAGTTGAGATGCTGTACCCACTGTTTGGAAAGATCTGGGAAGAGGAGGTGATGCCAGCTGACTGGAAGGAGGGGTACCTAATCAAGCTTCCCAAGAAAGGCGACCTCAGCAAGTGTTCCAACTACAGAGGAATCACCTTGCTGTCAGTACCAGGAAAGGTCTTCAACAGGATCATCCTAGAGAGAATGAAGAGCTCCGTTGACCCCCAGCTGAGAGACCAGCAAGCAGGATTCAGGAAGAACCGATCATGTACAGACCAGATCGCCACTCTTCGCATCATCGTGGAACAGTCTCTGGAGTGGAGCTCCCCGCTGTACGTCAACTTTGTGGATTATGAGAAAGCATTTGACAGCGTGGACCGAGAGACTCTGTGGAAACTCCTACGACACTACGGTGTACCCACAAAGCTCGTCCGCCTGATCAAGAGCAGCTATGATGGCATGACATGTCGCGTGATCCACGAAGGGCAGTTCACCAGAGAGCTCCAGGTCAGAACTGGTGTCAGGCAGGGGTGTCTGCTGTCTCCGTTCCTCTTCCATAGACTGGGTCATGAAGATGACCACAGAGCACAGACGAAGTGGAATACAGTGGACACTGTGGACACAGCTTGACGACCTCGATTTTGCAGACGACTTGGCATTACTGTCCCACACTCATCAACAAATACAGGACAAGACCACGAGGCTTGCTGACATCTCGTCCCTAGTGGGCCTCACCATTCACAAACAGAAAACAAAGACAATGAGGCTGAACGCAACCAGGGAAGAACCAGTCTTGCTTGCTGGCACCCCGTTGGAGGAGGTGGAGTCCTTCACCTATCTCGGGAGCATCATAGACAAAAAAGGCGGCACTGATGCAGATGTCAGAGCACGAATCGGTAAAGCCAGAGCAGCCTTTCTCCAGTTAAAAAAAGTGTGGAGTTCCAGAGAGCTGTCACAACACACCAAAGTCCGGATTTTCAACTCCAATGTAAAAGCAGTTCTCCTATATGGAGCAGAGACATGGAGATTGACAAAAACCACAGTCAACAGAGTACAGACCTTCATGAACAGTTGCCTTAGAAGAATTTTGAAAATCCACTGGCCAGAGAAGATCAGCAACGTCAGACTCTGGGAGAGAACAGAGCAGATAACAGCAGAGAATGAAATTGGGCGAAGAAGATGGGGATGGATCGGTCACAGTCTGAGAAAGCCAGCTTCCAGTATCACTAGGCAGGCATTGTCATGGAACCCCCAGGGAAAGAGGAAAAGAGGTAGGCCGAGAAACTCCTGGCGTCGAGACCTCCAAGCAGACATCAAGAGACTGGGAACCACCTGGAGTAGAATCGAAGGAGAAGCACAGGACAGGAGTTGCTGGAGGTCTCTCGTCGACGGCCTATACCCGGGTAGGGGTGACAGGCGTAAGTAAGTAAGTAAGTAAGAAAACTGACGAAACTGAAGAAACAGCGCAGAGCTAAGAGGGAGTCGACATTGTAGTTCTTCTTAGTTGTATCGTCATAGCGGCACGAGTGGTCTGTGGCAAACGGCTGAGTGGTCCTGACCGCAAGCGCGCTACGGAAGGGCTTTATATACGGCAGGCGCGGGTCGCAAAGAAAGCACCACTCGCGTGTTTCCAGAACTCGGTGCTTTTGGAGCGGAAATGCTAAAATTTGTGTTAGTTTGAGATTGGTTCTCTGACCATAGCTCCGACACTACTGAACCTAGAAGCTTGCGGTTTGTTGCTAACGAAAGATCCGCTATTGTAGTTTCACTAGTATCAGACATTGATTTGATTAAAGACGGCTAAAATTAATTATGAATTTTTAAACGACTTTTCTCCTTCGACCTGGTCGGTGTAAAAGGTGCAAACTCCCAAAATAAAGTTTAACCCAAAATCGATTGGACTAGAAATAGATTACAAAATGAAAGAGACTATCATGCTGGATCTTATGGATCTTGGTTTAAAACAATCGGTACAGGCATTGAGGAGATATTCAACTTAGAATGCCTCATTAGAAACACAAGCTATCATCGCCATTGTAGGCACCGGATGCTAGAACAAAAGCCACGAGGCGGCTGACGCGGTTGCGTCCCCTGAATAGACACTGAATACCTAGTGGTCTAGAAGTAAGCCGGAGGGGTTGGACTAACGCAGGCCTCAATGATAGCAATACCTTGCGAGACCTTACATTGAAGGAAAAACCACTGAATAATAACACACACCACTTTTGCAAACAAAGTCGTGATGCAACCAACAAAATTACATCAGATGGGTTATGAGAGCCGGGTGTACCCGGTCACATCTCAGCCCACCGAAAAGTGCCAGCGTCCGCGCTGGCGAACAAAAAATAGAAATATCAGGCTGTACAAACCTGAGGTTAATGAACAACACAAAATCCTTTACCCTCCTATGTCAACATATTATGATAGACAAATGGCTACTTCCAAAAATAATAGATCTCCTCCATTGTCTTGCATTGCAAGAATCTGACAGGATTATTGCAGTTAAGACATATTAAACCTGACCAGACAAAACCCAATGGAAGAGACAGAAAAAGAAAAAAATGACCACAGGCAAACAGAGTCCATACTGGGGGGTTAACATCATCCATAATAATTCAGCTTGATATCAGTCCGTGTCCACAAGTCCATTTCATGATTAGTCGGCTTCCACAGTTTATAGCTTAATTCTTGCTTCCACAGTTTATCATATGGAGATCAGGTCACTAACCAAACCAAAATTATATTCTTGAACTAAATATCAGCCTCTAAGCTTCTCTACTATCTACTATAATACACTACACAAAGAAAATGATCAGTTGTAACTGTACTACACACACTGCATAGCATGGACAGTCCTAGGTAGTCCGGATGCTTTAATGAAAATTTCGGCACAAATTGGAAATCGGTGAGCGGCAGTGGCACACATCTTTTTCAAGTCTATATGTCTCAGGGCACCCTAACTTGCTTTGGGCAAACCATTCCCCAGTGTGATTTGTACCTAGGAATGGTGGCCAAAAGCAGGTTTCCGGGCGCTAACAGACCTGGCTCTAATCCGAGTTGAACGCCTGAGAGGTGCACTTGGATACATGTGAAGAAAAATAACAAAACAGCACAACATTATCATACATTAACTAATAATACACAACCAACGTTCACTTGACTATATCAGGGCTGACTCTTCCATTACCACGGACTTGTGGCACAAGCACAATACATAATCAGACATAAAAAATAATAACTACGCCTAACAAACCACGATGGCATCAACAGTTTGAAAATATCAATATCAAAATCATCAACACATAGGTACAACATAATAATTTAACACACTCACATCTTACCATCCCTCAACAGACAGACGTAAAACTAATACATAAGCTGAGCCAAACAGACAAACTTATCAGAGCCAAACGCAAACACCATACAATAATACACATCATGCAGTCAAATGCAACCTACCCATCATAACACAAAACACAAATACCTATAATACTTAATTCGGTCAGTCACCAGCACACAACACACAATTAAGCAACTAAACACATGGACACAGTTAATTCTAAATGACATCAAAGTGGTCATGGTACTCTTGCTACACAAGTCCGACTGTTATAGTCGATGTCAAGACAAAACTTAGAACCTGGTCATGGGTGGCACATATGCCGCATGCATAGTCATCATAAGGTTCATAAAGATCAAAGACAAAAACTGAAACACCAGCATTTGGTGATACAGCAACAGTTGCCATTGGGCTGGCAGTCCCATAGTTGGCATCGCGAAGGGAAATTGTTGAAACTGTCCGTGTCCATGCATCCTGGGGCTGTACATAGGGCAGTTCACACGTCGGTGCCCTGGCTGTTGACACCAGAAACACTTAGGCACCTGGTTGTGACGGGGACCAGGTTGGTGCTGTGCACTCTGAAATTTTTCCTGAGTAAACTGGGATTGTTGCAGCTGTGCCTGCAGCTCCTCAGCCTGGGCTGTGCCCACTGCCAGTTGTCGTCGCAGGGCCTCCACTTCGGCTGTCTCGTGGGATGCAGTGATGTGGTCTACGCGGAGGGTGTTGTCATCCTCCCGCATCCACCGCAACGCCTCTTCTTTGGCCTCCAGAAAGGTGGCTGCAGGTTTTGCAGCAAAGTATCGCCTCAAGTCCCTGCTTAATTCTGGCAGGTATAGGCCGCTGGTGAATTGGTCGCGCAGAAGAAGATCATCTATGCTGCTTTCACGTAGTTTGTTTGCGCGCTGGGCCAGTGCGGAGAGAGCATGCGCATATTGATATATGCTTTCTCCCTCCCCCTGCATCCGTCCGTGAAACTGCCGGAGGACTGCAGCTCGGTCTCGCTTGTCGCCGAAGATACTCTGAACCAGAGTAAGGAGTGCCTCTGGGCTGTCACGGTCCGTATAAGGGCGGTCCAGCACCTCCCTCCTGGCACACCCATCCAACGAGTGTAGCACCCACTCGATGGCTGCACCTGGGGGCAGCTTGCAGTGTTGCAGTCTACGGCGTCCCTCCTCCACAAAGTTCTCGGCAGCGAAGCAGCCCTCCTCGCCGGTGAACCTTGGTAGTGTTTCTGGTTTGAAGCTGGCCACGATGACCGGCTGGAGCCTCTCCTGCTGATCTGCCATGGTGATTTTGTCCTCTGCGCTGTTTCTTCAGTTCTTGTTCGACGTTCTCACTTCTTCAATCCTGTCGGCGACGCCACTTGTAACCGGGTTAGGTTAGCTGATGATCATCAGGTGGAGAAATGAGGGAGACAACAACGTCGAAGACAGGGGTCGCTGTGACATGTCTTTATTGCGGTGTAGAAAACTGACGAAACTGAAGAAACAGCGCAGAGCTAAGAGGGAGTCGACATTGTAGTTCTTCTTAGTTGTATCGTCATAGCGGCACGAGTGGTCTGTGGCAAACGGCTGAGTGGTCCTGACCGCAAGCGCGCTACGGAAGGGCTTTATATACGGCAGGCGCGGGTCGCAAAGAAAGCACCACTCGCGTGTTTCCAGAACTCGGTGCTTTTGGAGCGGAAATGCTAAAATTTGTGTTAGTTTGAGATTGGTTCTCTGACCATAGCTCCGACACTACTGAACCTAGAAGCTTGCGGTTTGTTGCTAACGAAAGATCCGCAATTGTAGTTTCACTAGTATCAGACATTGATTTGATTAAAGACGGCTAAAATTAATTATGAATTTTTAAACGACTTTTCTCCTTCGACCTGGTCGGTGTAAAAGGTGAAACTCCCAAAATAAAGTTTAACCCAAAATCGATTGGACTAGAAATAGATTACAAAATGAAAGACTGAGACTATCATGCTGGATCTTATGGATCTTGGTTTAAAACAATCGGTACAGGCATTGAGGAGATATTCAACTTAGAATGCCTCATTAGAAACACAAGCTATCATCGCCATTGTAGGCACCGGATGCTAGAACAAAAGCCACGAGGCGGCTGACGCGGTTGCGTCCCCTGAATAGACACTGAATACCTAGTGGTCTAGAAGTAAGCCGGAGGGGTTGGACTAACGCAGGCCTCAATGATAGCAATACCTTGCGAGACCTTACATTGAAGGAAAAACCACTGAATAATAACACACACCACTTTTGCAAACAAAGTCGTGATGCAACCAACAAAATTACATCAGATGGGTTATGAGAGCCGGGTGTACCCGGTCACATTATAATGCGCTTATCTTATAATAATTATAACTCTAAGCGGGCACTCACAACTCGCGTACGCATGCGCACGCTTTAGACGACTCACGTACCACTCTTGGGGTGGGGAGTGTGGTGATATAGTGCTAGAACTGTTGAAAGAGGTGAGTTTTGAGGGCGGACTGGAAGGAGGAGAGAGAGTGTTTCTGACGGAGAGAGAGTGGGAGAGTGTTCCAGGTGGATGGACCGTAGACGGATAAGGAGCGGGGTCCGAAAGTGCTGAGTCGTTTGGTGCGGGGGATGTTGGGGCGGAGAGGGTAGGAGGCGGAGCGGAGGGATCGGAGAGGAGTGTAGGGGTGAAGTAAGTTGGAGAGACTGATAGGCAGGAGCGTAGTTGTTCATGGATTTGTAGCAGAGAGACAGAATCTTGTATTGGATGCGTTGGGGGATGGGGAGCGATACGACACGATACGATTGGACACGATACGAAACGTTTCGATACCATACGATGCCATACCATACGATAACATTATGATACAATACAATACAATACAATACAATACAATACAATACAATACAATACAATACAATAATTTTTAATTTACTTTGAACACGGATCTTACTCGTAAATTTAGTGTAAAATGTGCACGTCATTTTTTTCTGGGTTGGTTATTTCCTTACATTTTAGCGGTCACCTTTCTTGTTTGACTTTAGTCAGCCAGCCCAGCCCGTCCGTCCGTCTGTCAGTATATTCAATCAGTCAAACAATCAATCAATCAATCCGTCCGTCCATACGTCATTCAGTCCGTCAGTCAATCAACCAAATCAATCAATCAATCAGTCAGGCAATCAATAAATCAGTGGTCATCTATGGCCAATGACATTACGCCGAGGCTGAAACCTTTACACCATAAATATCGTATACTACTGGCTGGTGACTGACGCGAGACGCTTCAGCAGTGAATGGGTCAAAGGTCATGTTGACACGCACACCTTAACATACAGACGCTCTTTTCCGACAACACAGACCGTCAGAAATGTCAGACATAATAGGCAACATTTTCACACAAATTATCGACACAAAAAAGCATCCGCGCGTTGATGCCCCACTAACACCCCTTAACTACAACCTTCGTGATCTTTTGAACTGGAAAACAAGCTTTCTCGCGGGAACTCCCCCTTCTGCAATTATCTCTACATGAAATGTACTCTGTGCTAAACAGCTTTTTTTCACAAAGATGATATGAAATATACTTATCATGTTCTACCTTGTTAAAAAAAAACGGCTTCATTGATATACAAGTTAAGACTAAATTCTTGGAAAACAAAATTCGGAAAAGACATCAAATGCGAGTAAACATATAATCTGTGAGTGTCCTATTACAATGAATCTGTTGAAAAAAAATAACATAACAGTTGATCATTTAGCAGAAAATTTCTATGACATCTTACATAGAAATATTGCCATTCCAATAGTTAATATAATAATTTATAGTCTGGTGGGTAAACTATTATGATAAGTAATTTGTGTGTGTGGTTGGATGTTAATTATTGCTATTCTTTGATATTCATAAGTTGTGTGTTTGGTTGATATATATATATATATATATATATATATATTATATATATATATATATATATATATATATATATATATATATATATATATATATATATATATATATATATATATATATATATATATATATATATATATATATATATAATATATATATATATATATATATATATATATTTTTTTTTTTTTTTTTTTTTTTTTTTTTTGTCTAATATCACCAATGTGTGTGAAACGACGTTAAATAAATTTCTGATCTGATCTTCCCCCTTCTGGAGCATAAGTACGTTGGACCGATCTGCCCAGTCAAGGCAGAAGACAGCAAGTCCATTTTTTTGTAAAAAGCGAGATTTTCATTGTATTACAGTGAAAATCTCGCTTTTCACAAAAAAATGAACTTACTTCCTTTTGCTTTTGCATGGCAACGACCTCTGCTAGCAGAATCTACGTAATCTCGCCATCTGCCGCTGCCGCTGAGACCGGCCATGAATGATATGTATAGTCTATGTATATTCTCACGCAGACGGAGTGGACTGGCTGAGCGTTGCAAAGCTTAGTGGTGGAGACAAAAAAAAATGGAGCATTTTAACCCCTGAACCTCCAGGACAAGGCGAAAGCTGCCCATCTGCAAGAGACATAAATCCTCATGAGCCCCCGCAGTCGCGGGGGCTCATGAGGATTTATGTCTCTTGTTAAGTCCTATATGTTTTTTATGCCCACGTTTGGTCCCGTTTCATCGGTGTTCTTCACGCGAATGTCAGTCAGTGCGCAAGTGGTTTCAGTCGCGAAATCCGCGTCCCACTGGCAGTCAAGGGGTGACGTCACAAATTGGCCTGCTGGCGGTGAGAATGATGATAGCTCATGTCAATCATACTGACGGGTCATGCGAGCGGGGCCCGGCGTATCGTCGGTGTGATAATGATGGTCATCCCGCGCGCATCACCTGAGACGTGCATGCGTGCATCCGGTACGCAAAGAGACATCGGGCCGAGCACGTACGTGCGCGGACCGACTGCGGCCGACGACGGCCCGAAGACCCTGTTAGTACGCTAACTTACTGGGACGTACGAGAACGTCCGTCAGACACGAGTTTGGAAAGTTTGCGCCTGCGACTGGTATAGAGTGTGACTGTGGTAGTGGCGTCAGACACGAATTTGGAAAGTTTGCGCCTGCGACTGGTATAGAGTGCGACTGTGGTAGTGGCACTTGGTGTCTAGCTGGTCTTTTTTTGTGCAGCACCATTAACCCCTTCACTGCCGAGGAAGATTTGGCAACCACCCTACTGCAAGAGGCATAGATCCTCATGAGCCCCCAAGTGCAGTTGCAGGGGATTCATGAGTGTTTTTATGCCTCTTGCTCAAAACACGTCATATCCATGTTCCTGTTGACGGCTGGGGATCTTTGACGTTGAGACTATACAGTGAATTCGGAAGCACAGTCTCCTAGGGGAGGGGTTAAGTTAATCCCTTCATGAATCGATACAGTTGAAATTCAAATTCATATTATTCCTCAATCTTCCTACCCACCCACCCACCCTCTCCCCCTCCTCCTCCCTGTCAAAGATGATCTAGGATGCAGGAGGTCACGGTTCTTCAACTCTCGTCGGACCCATTGTGTATCCGCCTTGCACTGATGAGCTTATCATACATTAACCTCTTGGCTGCTGCTGACTGGCCATACCACCCGGAGTAAAACGACAGGAATTATCGCGACAAAAACCGCTACATACACGCAAAGGGTGAACCCTAACAGCGCAGTCGATTCTAAAAAATAATATTAAAAAATATATATTAAAAAATCAAATAGCCCCCTTTGGCCTTGGACGTGCAAAGGGACTATTATGACTATTATGGGGCAATTGCCAGGTTTTGGTGTCAGGACAAATTATCACTTCGCACAGCCAGGGCGGTGTCGCAGACGCATCAAACGGTCAAAAATTGCATCAATTTACGTCAGCTGTGATATGACGGCGCGACGTGATAGGGCTTCCACACAAACCCGAGTTGACAAACTAGGGCTTTGTGAAAGTACAGGATATGCCCTCATTTTATCGTCAAGTTCTGAAATAGAGAATAACGTATAATCATATTATACTGACGAGCAAAAGAAATGCGACATTTTTTTTTTTTTTTTTTTTTTTTTTTTTTTTTTTTTTTTTGAATCATCGGAAACACTTTAGTGTTTCCGATGATTCAAAAAAAATATCGCATTTCTTTTGCTCGTCCGTAATTATAATACACAGTTCATATAACATGTGAGTGAACACGCAGCAAGACAATGAAAATTGACCCGTTCTTTTCAAATAAAAGGACGGGTCGACTTGTATTTTGCCTTGCCTCGTTTTCAGTCAGATGTTCAAATGTGCATATGCATGATCACGTGGTCTAGCTGTCATAAAAACGTTTTCATAACGGCGAATAATAGAAAAAAAAAATACCGCCTTTCGAGGGCTACATAATTTCTTCATATTCACTACAAATTTGTATTTTTGTGTACAATAATTCATCCGTTTTAATAGACGTTGTTCGGATTCAGAACTGAGTAGATCAAACCTGCACGTGTTTCGACGAAAACAGTGGATTAAAAGCCCGGACAAACATGCGATAGCGCGTGTTTGTCCTGTCTTCTAAATCTACTGTTTTAATAATAATAATAATAATAATAATAATAATAATAATAATAATAATAATACCGTTATTATATAGGTGCTTTTTCTCAATTTTTGGGCGAATCGACTCAAAGCGCCGCGAACTGAAACCCGACACACACACTCACATAACAGACACGGATTTACGCCATTTAAGTCAAACACAGTACAAGACAAACGAAGGGCCAGTTCAGCTACTGAAGTTACAGAGATTTTTTGATCGCTTGTATTTGAAATTTGTAAAGTGGCCTGAAACCGGTACCAAAGTAAGGGGGGGGGGGGAAGAACCAGAGTACCCGGAGTAAGAACCCCCGACGGTCCGCCCGAATTAACGGTGACACTTACCAGAGGAGAAAAGTCCGACGCCGGAACCCGGTATCGAACCTCGCACCTTTGGCATTGGTGGCAGGCGCCTTAACCACTGCGCCACGGACCGCCCCGTTTTCGTCGAAACACGTGCAGTTTTGACCTACTTCTGATTTCCGGAAATCGTCTACTTTAAAGCATAATGAGACACAAAAGGTTGTGGGAAATTAGTTTCTACGACAGACCTTTGTGTGTTATCAAATTTCGTCATTCGGCTACATTTTGACTGATCGAGTTTTGGCTTTTGGTCCTCGCATGAGACTTTACGACAATCGACGCTTTGAGTGAATTTTTAAGAACTAAAACTCGGCAGTATCTTTAACCCTTCACACCCTGATACACATTTGACCATGATAGCTCAAGGGTGGTGCCAGAACAGCTTGGCGCCTACGGGCGCCAAGCTGTCCTGGTACCGCCCTTGAACTATCATGGTCAGTCTATCGCTGAACTGAAATGTAGCCTTCTTAGGACGACTCACTAATCTCAAGAAAAAAAATGATCAACCTCAGGATGTAATGGGTTAAACGTTGTGCTGTTTGAAAGCCCCCCCCCCCCCCCAACCCCCCAACCCTATCGTTTGCTAACAACCCAGACGCCCGACTTCTGATCTGTCACAACAAAACCCAAATTACGAAAGAAGCCCAGGTAAATCGTGATAAAACTCAGACACATCGCCTTAACATCTAACTCCTTGGCCTCTGACAGGCGCATACTTAAACCACAAAATATCCTCCCTTTGAGCAACTATGATGTAGATGTAGCTGAACTTTCCAGCCAAGGCTATAGATCTTCATGAGCCCCTGCAAACTTGCATCTTTAGATCTCATCTCCTTGTTAGTCCTACAATCGTCTACTGAACGCAACAACAAAACAATATCCTTCGTGTGAGCGACCATGATGGCAATGCAACTGGTCTTTGCAAGCAAGAATCGTAGATCTTCATGTGTCCCTGCTTCAGGCAGGGGCACGTGAAGATCTGCGACTCTTGCAGATGTCCCCCAAAAAATCCCCCTTGACCTCCAAGCAGTTTCTCGGCTCATTTGTCAAGGGAGTCTCGTTTTCAAAGACATGTGAAGCGACCTCACCCCTCCTCGCAGACGATACAAAGCGTAGCCATCCAAGGAGACTGCATTACGTGTGTATCAGGAAAATGAAAACATTTACAGGAGCTTTTCAAAAGAACTGATTGCTGCGGCAGATACGGCTTGCAAACAAGCCGCTGCATTCAAGATAACGACCGGTGTACACTGCAGGGCTCAAAGTCGGAGTTCGTCTTGTCTGCTCGCAGAGTCCCAATGTGCAAATGGTTATCGGGCCGACATCGGCCGACTTTGGCCCGCGCACAGCGCGGGCCAAAGTCGGCCAACGTCAGCCCGAAGGCCTTTTGCGCGCTGGGAGCGTTGTTCCGTCTGCCGTGAGAAATCATGTCGACACAAACGAGACATTAGTGTAGATGACGTGAGCGCATCCCCCCAAGTTCACGGGGTAGAGTTCGGTAAATTTGTATTGCATTTTACACCCAGATGGTATTTACACCCGGTGTTTTGCACATATGGCCTATACACCCGCCGATCTCGTTCAGTCACGAAGTCAAATAGAATGGCGGGTAGGTAGTAGACTTTGGTTTCAGAACTCTTTTGTACAGCAATTTCAACATCGAAATAACCAAACGCTAAACACCCTCTGAAATACAAGAACAAGAAACTGTGTTAACTCATTTGAGACGTGCTGCATCCAGATTTATGGCTTTCATGCGGACACTAAATTTATTCGACACGTATGGCCTATATAACCGCCGATCTCGTTCAGTCACGAAGTCAAATAGGATGGCGGGTAGGTAGTAGTCTTTGCTTTCAGAACTCTTTTGTACAACAGTTTCAACACCGAAATAACCAAACGCTAAACACCCTTGGAAATACAAGAACAAGAAACTGTATTAACACATTCGAGACATGCTGCGTCTGGATATGCAACACGTCTGGTGTTAATTGTTGAATAAATTTAGTGTTACTGTTTTGTCACGGTTGTTGATATTCCAAAGAGGGTTTTACTGTCTTGGTTATTCCTCTTTATTTTCCAGTTCTTATGGTGTGGATTGTCATACCGGCTCTGAGATCCAGGGCCTCGGCACCTTGAGTATTATTTTATATCCCGTTCGAATTTTGGCGTGGCAGACCCTGAGTAAATGTACAGTCTCTAGGTTAAGTGTGAACTCCGTGGCCCTGGGTGTAACAAAAATCATCGATATTTACCCTGTGGGCCATACCGCTCTACTCTTCCAGCTCAAAGATGAGATAATAATTCAAGGCGATCCGGAAACATGGGATACGAATAGAGCTATAGAGGAAACCACGTTGGATAACCAACACTTGATAGTGTTTTGGGAGAGCCGCTTTCCGGTATCTGTAATGACTGATACCTTTGAAAAATGACACACTTTTACACACTCCATGCTGTTTGAGACTCCACCTCTCTTGATCGGTAAATAGAGACGGTAGATTTACCCCAGTAAACAAAGGCTATCGGACCGATGTCGGCCAAAGTGGGCCCGCGCACGGCTGTGCGCGGGCCCACTAGGCTACGGCCGACCGACATCGGCGGCCTAAGGTCTTTAGCCTACTGGGGCGTAAATGAATGGAGATTTTGCAACGCTGCAGATATAGCTTTGTGGAATGACGAGAAAACCTAAACTCACTTCTGAATGAAGAGAATGCTGAGAGTGTTGTTCTGTGATGTAACGCACGCAGACTTGCCCACAGTCGCACGTACAGACTCTCACGCAACAGACGCATACACCACCACTGACTCAGACGGGCGCATTCATGCGGTAAAACTCCGCAACACACGGGCTCCCTTTCTAAAGTAACTTTTATACACTAAAAGGTTCAAAAAGATTATCAAACTATATACACTTCTCTACTAACATCCGAACATCACACACACACAATTCAACTCACAATATCTCGCCAGGCTAGGTGTTAGTTCTCAGTCTCCAACCTGTTTGATGTTATTGCCTGGTTGGTCCTTCTCACGTCTAGGCGTGCAAGTCCGTTGTATGCTCTTTCCTGTCGTCCTGTGTCTTTAAAGAAGCCAAAGAAGATTGGATTGAAGACCAGTGTTGTAGCGTGGAAGAGGGCATGGCAAACGGCAACAGCAAGAAGGCTTATGAAACGCTAAGGACCCTCACCAAGACTCAACAGCGAACAGCCACAGTCATCGAAGACAGCAGCGGCCAACTCCTTACGGAAAACACTGCTGTACTAAACAGATGGACTGAGTACTGCCGAGACTTGTATAACTACAAGGCTGAGCCAGACACCAGCATCCTCCAAAACAACCAGGCTGGGGCCAGGAAGGCTGAAGACCTGCCAGTGTTAGCTGAAGAGGTGGAAGCAGCCGTACGCGGCCTGAAGGGAGGAAAGTCTTCAGGTATAGACAACGTACCTGCTGAACTGTTGAAACATGGAGGAGAAGTAACAACGAAGGTCCTCACTAGCAAAAGAAATGGCCAGTAGAATGGACACAGTCTCTAGTGATCCCGCTCCCCAAGAAAGGAAACCTGAAACAGTGCCAGAACTACAGAACTATCAGTCTGATAAGTCACCCTAGCAAAGTAATGCTTAGAATCATTCTCAACCGCCTCAAAACTTTCGCCGAGGAACTGCTGGCAGAAGAACAGGCTGGCTTCAGAGTTGGAAGAAGCACTGTAGAGCAGATTTTCAACTGCCGCGTCCTGATCGAGAAACATCTGCAGCATCAGCGCGAACTCTACCACAACTTCATTGATTTCAGGAAAGCATTTGATCGCGTCTGGCACGACGGACTCTGGCAAGTCATGAGATCGTTCAACATAGAGGAGGGACTGATCCAAATGATAGAAGCGCTTTACAAGAACGCCTGCAGCGCGGTTCTACTTAACAATCAGTCAGGCGAGTTCTTCAGGACGACGATCGGTGTCCGTCAAGGATGCCTGCTCTCTCCTGTCCTTTTCAACATATTCCTGGAGAAGATCATGCAGGAAACCCTCCACGACCACCATACTTCAATCTCTATTGGTGGCAGATCCCTGTGCAATCTTCGATTCGCAGACGACATTGACCTCATGGCAGGCAGCAATAGTGAGCTCCAAAACCTGACAGACAAACTTTCAAGTAGCGCAGGGTCTTATGGCATGGAGATCAGTACGGATAAAAGCAAAGTGATGATCAACACCACAAGCGACAGCAGCAGCAATATTCACATGAATGGCCAGAAGCTAGAAGAGGTCAATAGCTTCAAGTACTTGGGAGCCACCCTGTCCAAAGACGGTAGTTGCATAGCAGAGATCCGTATCAGGATAGGTACAGCAACATCCGCAATGGCCAGGCTGGACAGGATATGGCGAAGTAACTCCATCAGCTTCACCATCAAGTACAGGCTTTACAAGTCCCTCGT
>BTPG01000002.1:99380490-99486675 GCA_036245525.1 Semisulcospira habei | reverse complement strand
CCTCAGAGAGCTCCTGTCGCCACCTGTCGTCTGAACCCTGTCCAAGCTGTTTGGATGCCTGTGACTGTTTGATCTGTGAACACTTTTTCAAAGCATGGCCTATGCGCATTGCGAGATTGCCTTTTTTGAACTGATGTGTGTCCTCATCAAAATCTGCTAGCTCTTTTACAGCCAGGACAACATGATCAAAGCTAGCTGAATTGATCACAGCATTTAAACTTGCGATTTTCATTTCTGACCTCACTCTGATAATCTTCAACAGTCTCCCTAACTCCCGCATCCTGGAGCTGATTTGTCCAGCCGTGTGTTCTTCAATGTCCCTGCGGTCAAATAATCTCTTTCCATACTCAAGAAGCAAGGGGTCAGTTCTGATGAGACGGCTTATCTCATCATCTCTCTGGGTAGCCAAGACCTTGTGGTAGAAGGAAAATTCAACGTCTAAGGGTATTGGAAGCATGAGCCGACCACGGCGAGCGGCGTCCCCTCGCCGAGTGATCTGAAACCCTCCTGGCTTCTGACAGCAACGTTTTGAGTGTACAGAGATCAGCTTTTTTTGATAGAGCCCTTTGCAATGGCTACAGGCGAGAAGGTCGTCTGCCTTACTAGTTTTGGTGCGATACTTAGGAATCAAACATCCGGATTTGTTTTCAAGAACAGCAACGTTATGCATGTAATCACCCTCATCTTGTAGTCTGATCCATGCTCGACGTCTCTGCTTGGTCCCTTTTTTCATCGACAAAATTTTAGCAACGTCAGCCTCATCTGCATGGACATCTTGTAAGTGCGTGCTCATTTTCAAGACAAGCTTGCCACACAATTTGCATGCATGTTTCTTGTCCCATTTGTACTTTCCTTTCCCTCTCTGCGACACGTGCACACCCGTTTCTTCTGTAAGTGCTCTTTCCCCACTCTTTCCAGCATCATGTTCCTCCTGCCTATCCACATTCTCATTGCCACCCCCCTAACGCACACTGCACCTTGCTGGTACTAGCGTCACCAACACCTGGCCACCCCAAACCTGCCACTTTGATGAAATCTAACATAGTCGATACAATACTGTCTATGTCCGAGATCCCAGCAATTGATGCTGACACACCCTCTGAATCCGGTGAGCTCGAGCCAGGAACAAACTCCTCGTCATCACTGCCCTCGTATTGCGATGCGCTGGCACTGCTCTCAGTCTCGGGTCCATCCCAGGCGCCATTTGCCAACTGGAGAAAGAAAGAAAGAAAGATTAAAACCAAAGCTGCCTTAGAAACAGAAACAGCCCAATTTTGGTTTAAAGGGGCCTTGCACAAGAATAAAAAGAGTAATCCCGTGTATGACCGATTTACATATGTGTGACCTCGGTGACGAGGGCTGGCTTCTGCAGCAGTCAAAATCCACGTTTTCTGAAAATGCAAGCAGTTTTCACACATTTGTCAACCCTGCGTGACCCTTTGAGAGAGGTCACTCAAATTGGCATGTTTAAAAAGGTCTTGCCACAAAGTATCCTTGGGCCAAGCTTGAAGAATGTGGCTTGAATAGTCTCCGAGAAAATGCCACCGTTAACTCATTCTACCCCCAGACACACCACAGCAGGATAACAGGGGTGGGATTCTAGTAAGAAAGAAAACGCGGAAAATCAAACGACATTGGTGGGGGGTGGGTGGGTGGGTGGGGGGGGGGTGTGGGGGGTGGGGGGTGGTTTCATGTCCTTCATTTTCAGCGGCCGAAAAATCAAACGACAGGGGGAGGGGGGGGGGGATAGGCACGCGTGTCCACCGTTCGCCAAAGTATCCAAAAACCGACACGGGGAGCGAGACCAAACACACCCGAAAATGGACTTTGTTATGACACTCCTGATCTGCAGTATAAAAATGGAATGTGCGTACCAGTTTATGTTCAGATGCACACTAAACGGCACTCTGTCTTGGACAATATCCTTTTTCACCGCCATTTTCCACTGCGACCTAAAGCTACCGGAAGTGTCGGGCGATAGTGAACCAAACTGCATACAAATCCAACCCATTTGAGATTTTTTTGCCATTTAAGAAGATTTTTTTTTTTTTCTCGTCTTTTTTGTTGTTATTAGACGCGGAAAATAAATATGCTTCAGCGGAATTGTGAAAGAATTTCCACGGAAATCCGCGGAAACGCGGAAGAATCCCACCCTGGGATAAGGATCGACCATGATAGTTCAAAGGTGATGCCAGAACAGCTTGGCGCCTACGGGCGCCAAGCTATTCTGGCACCACCCTTGAACTATCATGGTCGATCTGTGTCCTGCGCTGCAATGCGGTCTTGAGAGGACAGGGGCAAAATTTAAGGATTTTGGTGTTGGGGTAGAATGAGTTAAAGTTTACCATGGACGACGGACGGACGACCAGTGGCCCAGAACATAAACTCACTTTTGCTTCGCACGCACGCCAGCCAATAAAATGAAGATGATCATAGAATCACTTTACTTACCAGTTTGTAATTGGGGGCATTCCGCTGCCGTCCATGCACCCTCCTACCAGACGCACCCTCTGTGGCAGAGGCTGGGGGGCCATGATTCTGCAGCATAGATCCTGATGGGTTTGGACATCCTGCTGCCATCCGGCGCTGGGTGTGTGCCAGAAAGTCCTGAGCCGGTGTGACCAAAATGGTGTTGCTGAGAACATGTCCAATACAACCATGTAAACCAACTGACATTTTGAATCAGATTGATTGTACATTGCTTAACGTCCCGACAGCCACTAGGCTTTCTCAGGACGTGCCTGCACTGCTTGTGAAAAAAAAACCCACCTAAACAGAACATTGCCATGTATGTCGCCTGCCGGTCAAATACGTTAACTCATTCTACCCCAACACCAAAATCCTTAAATTTTGCCCCTGTCCTCTCAAGACTGCATTGCAGTGCAGGGCACAGATCGACCATGATAGTTCAAGGGAGATGCCAGAATAGCTTGGCGCCCGTAGGCGCCAAGCTATTCTGGCATCACCCTTGAACTATCATGGTGGATCCTTATCCTGCCGTGGTGTGTCTGGGGTAGAATGAGTTAAATAAACCTAACACATGGGGCCAAGACATAAAGCTAAGACCATTTAGCAACACACATCCAATATCAAGAGCTACAGGCAGTGCAGACAGTAGGGAGAGTTTTAAAAAGGCAAATTTATACAGGTGAATGGACAAAGGGTAGACAGAAACACATGCATGCCCCAGAATTGAGAGAAAAACCCACCCTGTGGGGCTGACCAGGGTGACCCTGAGAACTAAAAACTGGCAATACAGTAAAAAGCGATACTTCAGTTGCACATTCCTAAACGAGACCTGTTTGTGGACGTTCGTTCTTCGAATCGCGAGGCAGTTTTGCGAACGAGGATTGAAATCTGGCGCCATTTTTGTTTTTAAAAAAAAAAAAGTCAACTGATAGTTACTGTGCATGCATGTGGCAAGTTAACACGTCAGAAAAAAAAAAAAAGAAAGAAGAAACAAAATCGCGTGGCAGATTGACCTTGTAATGGGGTTATTGAACGAATTCCTTTCATTGAAGAAGAAAGCTTTTGTTAAAATCGTGGGGTTCTATTATCATTTACTACAAGACTCAACGGTCAGGCCCGGCCGGTGCGGCCGAAGACACGTTTGAAAGCAGACGCCTTATTTTTCTGGGCCAAACGGGTACGGGGATTGGAGGCATCTCTCAGTTAAATAACTGCACTGAACAAGTACATTTGGGCGTGCTCTTAACTAAGAAATATTGCATAAAATACCTCTGCAAATGCGAGAGAATGACCGGTGCGTCCGTTGGAGACGAAAGACGTTTAAGCAAGGGAAGGAACTCCGTTCATCGGTGTTGGACCAATCAAATTGATCTGAAAACACTCCGGCCGCTTCCGTGTCCACACACAGGCCCAGGGCATCCCTGAAACACAACGATGAAGTAAATCTGTTAAAATGGGCACATCGTATTTTGATATTTTTTTCTGAATTTTGAATGAAAGATAATACAGAAACAACCCTCAGAAAAAATGGGTTTCTGATCTGGCCACCCAAAATTTTACACAGACCCAGATTGCATAAGGATGGTAAAGAAAGTAACCCAGTTCAGTCATTTGGTGTACGCACACACACACACACACTGACACACACACACACACACCACGCACGCATTCACATTGTCGCATTATGAGTATACAGACAAAATAAATACCAGCACTCAATGCTGACGACTCGCGTCTGAGCGAGGTGTACGAGAGAGCATGGCCACCCGCTAAAGTTGAACACCACCCAACTGCAAGAGGTATAGATCCTCATGGACCCCCGCAGTTGCGGGGGCTCATGAGGATCTATGCATCTTGTTGACAACACTTTGAATCTACGTTCTTGGGACAGCTGGGGCTTTTAGTTGTTGAATCAGCGAAGACTGCAGAAACAGAACCTGCTTTAGCTGGCACTGAACGGTTTGATCGTTAGGTTACAAAGTGAAGTAGGTAATAGCACTGTCAGGGGAGAGAAGTGTGCATGATCGATCAGTGATCATAGATCTACTGTGGCCAAAGCACAAAAAAAGAGATAGGAAAGAGAGGGGGCGCTAAAAAAAAAAAGTGGCTGAAAGCAATGCATATGGAAGCCCCCCCCCCCCCCCGAAGGGGGGCGTATCACATATCCCACTGTTCCAGCCACTCAGTGCATGGAAATTTAAATCTAGGTCCCCCCGCCCCCCCCCCCCCCCCCCCCCACAAGGGGGGTTGATCGTTAATGAATTCTGCTCCAGGACCGAAATCCGCAAATTTTGAAGTTGCCCCCTGAAGACTGTATTACACTTCTGGAAACAGATCGAGCGTGATAGTTCAAGGGTTGTGCCAGAATAGCTTGGCGCCCATGGGCGCCAAGTTATTCTAGCACAACCCTTGAACTATCACGCTCGATCCATGTCTTGCCGTGGCGTGTCGGAATTGAATGAGTTAATGCATTGGTTACTGAGTTGGGGGTTTAACGTTTACGGCACCAGAGTGATAATGGACGGCCCTGGGACAGCTATTGCCTAGGAAGTACCTGGGACCTGTTCATACTTCATTGGGATCTTTTCATACTTTATCTTTTTCACTGACAGCATCAAATGAATGACCACCGACCTGCACTGTAAAACGTTTCAGTCACGAGGTTTGGTTCAATTTCTGATAATTAAAAACTAAAGTCGTCTTATGTCATTTCTCATTGACAGCTCACGGAACTTTATTTGAAAACGTAACAACCTACGGGCAAACTGTGACGATCGTTCATTCCTCGATGTGAGTGATATCGATTGTTTTTCCTTTTCTTTTTCTTTTGTTTTGTTTTTGTTTGTTTGTTTGTTTGTTTGTTTGTTTGTTTGTTTGTTTGTTTGTTTGTTTGTTTGTTTGTTTGTTTGTTTGTTTGTTTAATCCCATAGCATTCATGTCCACGATATATCACATCCGTAGGGCGTAATTCTGTTGTTCGCATTCCTCCCCCCCCCCCCCACCACACCACCACCCACTCCTCACCCCCCCCACCCCCACCCCCTCCCCAAAAAAATTTAAAATTTGGTTGTTTAGTTCGGGAGTTTAACGTCAACGGCACCGGAGTGACAACCGACGGCCTTAACGGGCGGTTTATGAGGTACAGGGACAGCTGTCATCAATAGAGTACGACCTGAACAATGATCGATTCGCCCGCATTGCGCAACTGTGCCACTTTGATTTACTAGGACCACACCGAACGGACAATGATACTGTCTGGAAAACAAATGATGGTGGGGGGGGGGGGGGGGGGTGGAGGGAACTACGGCCAGACTTGAACTCATGGCTTTAACTGTGTGAGTACGGCCCAAACAGAGCATTTGAATGACTGACTAGCTTGGCTGTGTCAGTTCGTCAGTAAGGAAAAGAAAACTCGCGAAAAAGCTTTTGACAAGATTCCGTCCCCTTGTCGACCCATACAGTCCAGTTTTAGTCTCTTGACTCGTGAAGTGTTGGTTTGCACTCACTTTTTGTCCTTTGTAGACACCTACCGCTAATTTGGTTAGCACTCTTGCACTCACACGCTCATCTCACCCTGAACACCCTTAAACTGGGGCATAGATGGAGGCAGTCTGTGTCAGCAAGAGACATAATAATAATAATAATGAATGGTTCTTGTATAGCGCAAAATCTTTTTGTGGCAAAAACTCATTGCGCTAACACACGCAGTCAAACATGACATAGACGAATACAATAACATTACAAATAAATAGAACAGGACCACGGATCTACGACAGAGGAAAAGCAAGCTGGAAGAAGTGAGTTTTCAACTGAGCCTTAAACTGAGGGAGAGTAGAGAGATTTCGAAGACTGACAGGCAGCGAGTTCCAAACTGAAGGTGCAATGAAGCTGAATGAGCGTTCACCAACAGTTTTCAAGTTACGCTTGATAGATTCACGTGAGCCCCTGCGGATGCAGGGATTCATGTGAATATATCTCTCTTGCATGTGGAAGGTTTTGGGTGAGGAACTGCTTAGGTACCTGTGTATTTACCCTCGGGGCCCACATGGTGTGGGAAGAGTTTTTCTCAAGGTGTTTGAGGGAAAAGGTATAGGCACTTGTCAATTAAATGGCATGTATGTAAACCCCTGTTTCGCGTTCAGAGCCAAAGAGATCATCCTTCTGTTCCAGAACTAGTCTAATCCCAGGTTAACATTTTGCTAAACATAAGGCTACCCTCCTCATGCAAATAAAAAAAGGGGTTGTTCTAGATTTTTAAAAAATGCAGACCAAAAAGGTGACTGTCAAGCGTGTCAAATGCAGAGAATAAACCAACGGATTAAAAAAGAAAAACCCACTCTCAAAAACTCTTGAACTCATGGCTTTAACTGCGTGAGTACGGCCCAAACAGAGCATTTGAATGACTGACTAGCTTGGCTGTGTCACTTACAACACAATTTATTATTACTAATAGAGGCCGTCCCTCTATCGCTATACATAGGGCGTCAGACTTAAAACGAAATCGGACTACCTCACTACACCACCAAGTAACTTGAGCAGAAAGCTATCGGTCCGCAGTGGACGTCGCCCCGATGAGCTGTGCTTACTAGGCAACATTTAGGCTGCTGGCATTCACCCGGTTCAACCCATTCAGCCCTGACGCACTACAGCGGGAGATGGATCGACCATGATAATTCAAGGGTAGTGCCAGATCAGCTTGGCGCCTGTCGGCGCCAAGCTGATCTGGCACTGCCCTTGAATTATCATCGTCGATCCATCTCCTGCAACTGATGCATAGTCATTAGATGACGCCTCCAAAATTTCGGAAATACGGCCGTCGGGCTGAATGAGTTAAACATGTGTGTGAATATTACAACAGGTTAGTTAGTTAATTATTTGGGTTTAACGCCGAGCAGGCGGCTAAGGCCATCTCACGGAGGTGTATCACAACAGCCTGAGTGTGGAGTAGTGAGGTACTTTGAACTCATTCACGTGTCCCCCCTAATAGCCCACCCCGGGTAGTTTGAGCTACTCCCTCAAGAATCATGACAGTGACAAAGCGCAGTGAATTAGTGGGTGTTCCATATTGACATGGCGATATGAATGGTTAGAGAGGACTTTAATGGAGGTGAGACAGGGTTGTGAATGGACTCTGAATAAGGTGAATGTTTGCGAGCGCACCGCCTGCGTACACAGAGCGTGCCTGCAAACACACACACACACACACACACACACACACACACACACACACACACACGCACACACACACACACACACGCAGCACGCCCGCACACGTACGTACGCAAACACTCACGTAGGCACACACACACAAACACACACACACACACATAAACACACATATACACACACGCACGCAGGCACGTACGCATGTACGCACGCACGCTCACACAAACAAATACACACACACACACACAAGCAGCACGCCCGCACATGTACGTACGCAAACACGCACGCAGGTACACACACACACACAAACACAAGCACGCTCATGCACATACACACACACACACACACACATATATATATATATATATATATATATATATATATATATATATATATATATATATATATATATATATATATTATATATATATATATATATATATATATATATATATATATATATATATATATATATATATATATATACACGCACGCATGCACGTACGCGCGTGCACGCACGCACACACACACACAAACAAACAAACAAACATACACGCACACAAACACACACACGCACGCGAACGTACGCACACACACACACACACACACACACACACACACACACGCACGTACGTACGTAAGCAGGCACACACAGACGCGCACACACGCAAACACACAGCACGCACTCACACTCACGCACGCACACAACACACGCACACACACGCACACACACACACACACAAATACACATGCACACGAACACATGCACGCACGCACGGACACACGCACGCACATACACACACATACACACGCACACACGCGCGCACACAGTCACTTGTCACAGCTACCACAACTGCTATCATCGCTACGTTCCCGGGTATGTCATTGTCGCTGTCACAGTAATGAACAGGACGGCCTTATCTCATTGTGCACGAGGTACGAAATACCCGCATGTTGGAGTTATCCTCTGAGGACAGCATTACAATTCAGGAGTCCGATCGACCATGATAGTTCAAGGGTGGTGGCAGAATAGCTTTGCGCCTTATAGGCGCAAAGCTATTCTGCCACCACCCTTGAACTATCATGTTCGAGCCATATGTTGCTGTGGTGTGTCGCTGGCAGAATTTATTCTGCTGTTACCACCGCTATCACCAGCACATCCATCGTCACCACTACAAGCACCCCGACTAAAAGCACACACTTCACCCTCCTCAACCCTCCTCATGATGGGCGAGTACAATCGTTTCTTATTAACCCGTGCACTGCCAAGAAAAACTGAACACCACCCAACTGCACGAGGCATGGATCCTCATGAGCCCTCGCACTTGCGGGGACTCGATGAGGATCTATGCCTCTTACCGAAACCATGTTTGTATCAATGTTCCCCTGAAGACACCAAAGCACAATTTGCGCCCACTGGCAGTGAAAGTGTCAAATTCGTCACAAAATACACCGTTACCAGACGTTTGTTCAGTCACAGGTTTAACCCTTGGGGTGTCGGTCGCGGTTTTTACCGCGATGATTTATCGCCACAGAAGGTCTAAGGGTTAACTCCCATTGAACGTACGCGCCTGAAAAGCAGAAGTTTAATACGCGTATATAAATGGACCCCGTACCAGCACGGATGGGACCACCAGCAAACGTGTGATTGTGCTGGTCTGTGAATTTCGACATTACGGCACAGAGCCGTAAGGTCCAGAATCACAGACTGGCACATGCTGCATTTTTATTTTTTTAATCCGTCATAAAAATTAAAGGGCTCGTATTCACGGCCAGTATCAAAGAAACAAAGATCATGCTTGCAAAATTAATGAAACCGGTCTCAGCAGCAGCAAAAGACATAGATTCTCATGAGCCCCTGCAGCCGGGCGGCCGCGGAGCTCATGAGAACCTATGTCTCTCGCTTTTGGAACGGTGTTCAGAGGCTGTCAATTTCGTTTTGCCCAGACGGTGGCCTTGACGTAGAGTGCCTATTGAAATTAAAGTGAATGGTAACCCGCAAAGTTTCTTGCACCGATGATACACATTCAGATGACAAGAACTAGAGAAGTTTGATACGTGTAATCCTGGTGTCAATAGGTGCACCTGCCATTCATCGAGTCATGCACAGATCTAAACAGACATGTTTGGGCGCTTTATTTCTTATCAACGAAGGCACAAATCCAAACAGTATTTTTTTCATCAATGAATGCAGACGTGTTTGGATTTTTTTCTTATCAAGGCACAAATCCAAACAGTATTTCTTTGTCTGGTCAATGAAAGCAGACAAAAGTTCAGGGTTTTCCTTATCCAGGCTCGATTTAAATCAAAGCAGTAATTTTGTGTGTCGATGAATACACCAGTCTTTCTTTCTGCACAACTTTAACCCCCTTCACTGCCAAGAAAAAAAATTAACACAACCAACTGCAAGATGTATCGATCTTCATGAGCCACCGCAGTTGCGGGGGCTCATGAAGATCTATGCCTCTTGTTGAAACCACTTTGCATTCACATTCTATGCCTTTGACGGCTAGGGATCTTCGACGTTGAATTTTACAATGATTTCATGAACACAATCAGCGTTCACTTGCAGCGAAGGGGTTACGTGTCACAAAGACCAGACGCGTGTGTCGTTCCATGTTTGTGGTCCTCACAGACCAGCGGCACATAATCACACCATGACGTCGTCTTGCTGAGGAGAACACACATATACTGGACTAGTAAGAAGAATAGAATAATTTGTACCCTAACTGCTTGTAAGAAGGATCTACCTCTCTTGAATACGTATCCCGTCCCAATCCCCAACTCTTCTATTCACCACCACCACCCAAAAGCTCCCACACCCTTCCATCTACCCCACACACACACACACCCCTCTTATGAATGAAATATGAAAGAAATACGGATTTTTGCTTTCAATAGCTGCACCCGACCGCCTATAACCGGAGGCCACGGAGGACTTAGTGTCAATTGCAGTGTTGTCTGCAAACCACAGGAGTAGTAAACCCACACATCAATCGGTGAATCGACTTCGCATCGCACCCGCCGCCAAAACCAAACACCGAGCTCTTTCAGTCACTCAATACAAACGCCGATCTACAGCCATTGCGTAAAGTCACACAAAGAATCAAACGCAGTTCTAAAATCAAGTCGCTGCTTACCTGTAAGAGGCATAGGTTCTCATGAGCCCTCTGCCCTGGCATGGGGCTCTTGAGAACTTATGCCTCTTGCTTGAGTGGGCATTCACCCAATTCACTCACATTTCCGCGCCTCAGACGGAAGAAACCGCCTGATTAGAATGGCGTCATTGTCAACTCAAGTGGAACAACACCGGGATGGTTGAAGCACCCTGAGGCAGACACTGCTTCAGTTGGAAAGAGGACACAGGCACGTTGCACATTACGCCGTTCACTGCCGAGAAAATTTGAAAAGCCAATTAAGGTGCAAGAGGTATAGATCCTCATGAGCCCCCGCAGTTGCGGGGGCTCATGAAGATCTATGCCACTCGATCAGACCACTTTGAATCCATGTTCCTTCGGTGGCTGGGGCTCTTTGGCGCTGAATTAACACAGATTTCAGAAACGGTCTCAGCGATTAATTGAAAAGTCTAAGATTGATTGAGTGCTTCCTGTGGGATTAATATCTTGTCCTCGAGACAACATCATGTCTTAAAAGATGACGGGGGTGCACTGGGGGCTCCTGCCACGATGTCCCAAGATTGTGTTTTGTTGTTTACAGGTTAAAAAAAGTCACGAACACAAAAACGCACGCTATAGTAAACATTTTTTTTTCTCTCGAAATTCCCCTACTCTTTTTTTACCTAACATTTTACACGCTTGGCAGTCACTCTTGGTCTGGGTGTCCTTTTCTTAACTCATTCAGCCCGATGAACGTATTTCCCAAATTTGGGAGGCGTCATCTAACGACTATGCACTGTTGCAGGAGATGGGTCGACCATGATAATTCAGGGGTAGTGCCAGATTAGCTTGGCGCCGACAGGCGCCAAGCTAATCTGGCTCTACCCCTGAATTATCATGGTCGACCCATCTCCTGCTGTAGTGTGTAAGTGCTGAATGGGTTAACCCTTTGCGTGTCGGTAGCGGATTTTGTCGCGATGATTCTTACAGGAATCATCGCGACCCAAAAAAAAAAAACACGCTACCGACACGCACAGGGTTAAAATGGGTTCTCACGTGGACGCCCTCCGCGAGTTTTGACAAAACATTTTGTGCGTCAAGGATCAGGGAGATCAAACAGCAACAGGCCGGAAGTTACGGCAGTCACGTGCTCTTCTTCAAAATGTGACTTGCTGTTAGGTATGCTGAGGAGCAAAGGAAATGCGACATTTTTTTAATCACAGGAAACACTTTAGTGTTTCCGATGATTCCCAAAACTGTCCCATTTTTTTTTTTTTTTTGCTCGTCAGTATACCTCCATGCGGTTAGCGGGACGGACCTTGGTAGCTCATGGAAAGCGCCTCATTAATTAGCTCTGCATTCTGCATTATGCATTAGAAAGCCAAAAGACAACATAAGTCCATGTTTGTGACAAAGCGAGATTTTCACTGTATTAAGGCGCCGACCCATAAACATGAATCGATACGAATCCGATCCGAATCCGAAGCGGGTCCGAAACAGGAGGGTTCGTGCGAGTCCTTTTCATCGTTTGTGTGTTTCCATATGCCCCATGCGGACACAAATTCGCATCCGGCTTCAAACGAAAATGACGCAATTTTTGACGGAAAATTGCATCAGCCCGTCGGGTTCGGGTTGTATTCATCGGATTTGTGTTTATGGAAACGTAGCTAAATTGACAATAAAAATATCGCTTTACACAAAAAGCGACTCGCTGTCTTTTGTCGTCACGGGACACGGCTTGGCTTCTATTTCAGGTGCCAAGCTAACCATGCTTATTTTACTGAGCTTTCGTCGTCAATCACTGTGTCTCTACTCTTCCGTTTCTGCAGGGAAATACAGATTTGCCAAATAGAGTTGTAACGCCTTGACACTGCCAACGAATGTTAGATTATCTCATATACAAGACGTGGTTGACCCTGTCGGTCTCGGTACCGGTTTTAGTCGCGACGATTCCTACAGGAATCATTGCGACTAACACTGCTACCGACACCCAAAGGGTTAACTGGACACGAGAGCAAAGGACCGCAAACCGTAACTTTATCCATCCAGTTCTGTTCAAAAACTGCTTACAACGGCTGGTGCTAGTATTTGCTCGTCAACACTTTAGTGTTACCGATAAATCCAAAAATGTTGCATTTGTCTTTCGTCAGTATATTTCGCGTCTTTTGAGCTCCTTGTATGCTACCTCAGAAATGTACAACCACAACTGTTCAACTGGCCGAAGTTCATGATGAGAACAGTCATCATTCATTGGGCTAAGGGTGAAATGGAATGTCTGCTTGATTTAGGTAAAGGTAAGGTCACACAGACAATGCTGGGCTAAAAATAGATGATATTTAGTGTAAGGCGGCACAGTTCTTTCGGTTGGTTGGTTAACCCTTCTAGCCCCAAGGTCCCATTTCTCAAATTTTGAAGGTGTTGCCTAACGACTATGTACCAGTTGCAGGAGATGTCTTGACTATGATAATTCAAGGGAAGTGACAGATGAGCTTGGCGCCTGAATTATCATGGTCAAGCCAACTCCTGTTGTAGGGATCCGGGGCTAAAGGGGTTAACGTCCGCGGCACCGGGGTGATAATGGACGGCCCTAGCGGGCGGGATATGGGGGACAGGGCCAGCTATTACCTATGGCGTTCAACCTGAACACTGATCAATTCGGTGGTACTGCAACTGTGAAATTTTAACGGACCTTATATGACGGACATGCTGAACGAGCCTGTCAGTTTTTTCAATGTCTAGTTCATTATCACACTTATTGCTAACTCTGGCAAAAGACAACAAGTATACCCATTTTCGGAAAAGTGAGAATATTGTATTGTGCACAAAATGACGCAGGGCTTTTGTCATATAACGGCAGAACTGCTGTGAAATGTTCTCTTGTCTGTGTGTCCATTTCGAAATCGGGTCAGTTTAATCCGGAAATGTAATAAATTGTGCTGTCATTATCCGTTCTAAGCGTGTTTCTTTCTTTCTTGGGGTTTTCTTTACTTTTCCTGCGGCAGTCTTTTTTAAAATAAATTATTACCGTGTCTGTTTAGACGTGTATCATCCGGGCGATTCTCCATGTGGGTGTCATTCGTGCCATTGACAAAATCATCGAGCGATCAGTGAGCCTAAAACCCCGCTGGATAATATCTTTAACCCCTTCACTGCCAAGAAAAAAATGGACACCGCACCACTGCAAGCAGTATAGATCCTCATGAGGATCTAAGCCTCTTTGCTGAAACCGCTTTGCACCCATCATTCATGGGGCGGCTGGAGGAAGCTCTTTCGCGTTTAACTCTTTCTACCCCAGACACGCCACAGCAAGATAAGGATCGACCATGATAGTTCAAGGGTGATGCCAGAATAGCTTGGCGCCTATGGGCGCCAAGCTATTCTGGCATCACCCTTGAACTATCATGGTCGATCTGTGTCCTGCACTGCAATGCAGTCTTCAGAGAACAACGGCAAAATTTGGGGATTTCGGTGAAGGGGTAGAATGAGTTAACTGACACCAATTTCAGACGTTCAATGTGCGTACAGCGCCAGTGAAGCGCTGAGAGGGCTTATAGGACCTTGGAGACGCAAGGACAAAGAATATTTCAGAAACCAAAACACGGAGACGTTGGGGGTTCGTGAAACACACAAACACAGTGTCGTGGATCCCTTATAATGGTTGATCGAGTGCACGTTTCCTGTAGGATTAAGCCTTTTACTGTGCCGTTGGAGGCAGATTGTGTTTTTGAAATCTTTGTTAACTCAGCGCCAACGAGCCTCAGCCTTCCAGGGAGCATGGATATTCAGCTGTGTCTGCAAGAGGCATAGATCCTCATGGGCCCCCGCGAATGCGGGGGCCCATGAGGATCTGTGCCTCTTGCACTTGGTCCCCATTGTTCCGGCATTGGACGGCTTTCAGCTGATACTTGTGTGTCGTCGGCATAAATTTGTTTGAAATTATGGATTAGCCTTACCGGTGCTTCAATTAACCCCCTCTTTATAGAAGAAGCACAGATTCTCACGAGTCCCACCTGCAGGCGAGGGGCCCATGAGAATCTATGCCTCTTGCGGACCAAATCCAGGTTCCAGCTCTCCCTCAAATTTGGCAAGTCGTATGGATTTCGAGGAAGACTGTATAAAAATAACAATTAAAAAAAAATACACAGCAACACCAGGTGCTAGAGGACAATAGAAAAACTCTCTAATGACATGAGGGGATAGATGCAGTGGCCCGTGAGGATCACACATGAAGGGAGAGACAGTGACACGTAGAAACGCGCGGATGCCTAGACAACAACAACAACAACAAAAACCTTGAAATGATTGACTGTTGAACGGTCAAAAACGTCTTGTCGCCGTCAACAAATCTGCATGAAAGAAGACCGGCTTACTCATACAAATGTACCGCACAAGGACAGCAAAGACACAAAATGTGCGCATACGCGTTCTTCTGCAAGAGGCATAGAGCCTCATGAACCCCCGCAAATTGCGGGAGCTCATGATGATCTGTGCCTCTTGTACCCTACGGGTTTTAGCGAAGGAGAGGGATGTGAGGGAAAAGTTGGGGGGGGGGGGGGGTTTGGAGGGTACTTGTAGGGGAATGAGCAATCTGTGTGAATGATTATCTGTTTCCTGTACATGCTACAGTTCCCATGTCCGGACAAAGGTTGCTTCGTAACTGATGTTGCTTAGTCACACATTGTCAGTTACAGGTATACCAGCAACCTCCACAAAGAAAAAAAAACCCACACTGACTATACTGAGGAGCAAAACAAATACGAGATCATTGGAGTCATCGGGGTAGAATGTGTTAACAAGAGGTTATATTTTTAGATGTGTCTGTGCCGGGTTTATTACAATTTCTGCCCCTTACAGTCAAATGGCGTTAGGCGGTCGAGGAGCTTTTCTAACACCAAACAAACGCCAAACTGAATGAAACCGATCACATGATTAATTCTCGCTATTACAATAAATGAGCAATTTGAAGAAGAAATGCGGAAACTTGCAAAATGTATCAGCTGAAATCGGAAGAAGGATAAACTTAATATTAAGGAGAAAGGATGGAAGAAAATGTTGGCCATTAATCCTACTGGCATGAATCAAGAAAATGCCTTTCAGCAAAACGAATGTGCTCAGTCCAAAGATGATCGGAATGACTAGCAAACACACACACACACACACACACACGCGCGCGCGCGCGCACGCACACACACACACACACACACACCGACACACACACACACATTTGAGTGCGCACAAAGAGAGAGGGAGAGAGAAACACACACACACACACACACACACACACACACACACACACACACACACACACACACACTCACACACGTGTACCAAAATAACACAGACGCCCCCTCCCGGCGTGTTTTGATGCACTCCGCTCACTGCACAATATGTATCCCCAGGGGGGCGCCACTGCAGTCTGTCACGGACCTTCAAAGGAATAGAAAGATTCGCCCTGTTCATGATGCTAGAATAATCCGAAATCTGTCAGGAAACGAGCAGTTATGATACACCTCGTACGTTCATACAACCGAAAGTCGCTAATCTGGGGGTGGCGAGTAGGGGTGTCTTTTGACAATTCCCAATTCGCAAAAGACCATCGGGACGACGTTGGCCGTCGTTGGCCCGCGCACACACGCAGTGGAGAATGGGCTCCATTGCATGACGGCGGGTGGACTCGTGATAGAATTTAACATTTTAGTTGTCGATAGCGCCTTTCAGTATCGCAATGATTCCTGCGGAATCTTCGGAAGGGGGAAGGGGAAGGGAGGTTGGGCAGGGGGGGGGGGGGAGGTATTTTTGCCATTGGGCTCCATAGCCGAAATATGGGTGGACTATTGGCAAAACTGAACCGTTTGGTTATGGGTAGCGCTTTTTTGTCACGATAATTCGTACAGAAATCATTGCTACAAAAAGCGCTATGGTTAATGGTAGTGCCAGATTTGCAGGGGCCGAGAAAATCTAGCACTGTCTTTTGAATGATCATAGCCTTTCCACCTCCCACAACAGTCAAACGGTTTCTAGGGACGCCTTTCCGTATTCCGATAATCAGTCTTGGTTTTAACCCTTTGGGTTTTGGTAGCGGTTTTAATCGCGATGATTCCTGCAGGAGGTGCTCATGAGAATCACTCCATGTCTCTTGCGGTTAGGTCGTTCTCACTTTTTCTCGGCAGTCAAGAGGTCAAAATCACCTTCGTGGTGGCCAAAGACGTTAAGCGGCCCTAAACGTTTAATTTTTTTTTTTTTTTTTTTTTTTTTTTTTTTTTTTTTTTTGTTGCTTTACAGTCATTTTTAAAACCACAGTCTGCGTTCATTAACACTCTCGGTAAAGGGGTTAAATATGTGATGCCACAGTTTTTGATCTAAAGAGCTGGGTGTTGTTTCAAACAACCACAGCATCTGGAAGCTTTAAATGGGAAATGATGAGAAGGACGAGGAGCTCTCAGATCTCGTAGACTATATTTCTTTCACTTCCAGAACTAAATGCCTGGCACGCACTTTACAACTTTCTGCGACCTGAGAGGAACCACATGGCCAAACGACACACCCTCAGGGGGGAAAAAAAACTCAATTTTGTACTTCTGAGAACGAAACCAGCAAATATAAGTGAGCAACCTGCCAATTTAACCCCTTCCCCGCCGCTGTGGGTAAACTTTACGCACGTGTTTGTTTCTAAAATCTTGGTTCATTCAACGACCAAGAAACGTGGATACAAAACACAGTCCAAGAAAACACCGTCCAAGAAACTGAACGTGGCTACAAATTGGTCTCAGCAAGAGGCATAGATCCTCATGAGCCCCCGCGGTCGCGGGGGCTCATGAGGATCTATGTCTCTTGCAGTTGGATCGTGTTCACATTTTTTCTCGGCAGTAAAGGGGTGGACACCTGGACAACAGCCTCAATGGACGTTGTTCAGAACTCAGGAGAAGGTCACAGGCAGTGCGCACGATCTTGAAAGAAAGCAATGGATTAAAAGCCCGGACAAACTGACATGTGATATCGCATGTTTGTTTTTTTAATTCCTCCGCCCCCAGTGGACGTGCATTGTGTTTCTGAAATATATGTTAATTCAGCACCAAAGATCCCCAGGCGTGCGAAGGAATGGGGAGACACAGTGGTGTCAGACATAGATCTTCTTAGGCCCCTGCAAACTGCGGTTGGCTCAAGAGGATCTATGTCTCTTGCTCGTTTTTTATCGCCAGTGAAGGTGTTAAAAGCCCGGACAAATTTGTAATATCGCATTTTTGTCCGGCCTGTTAATCCACTGTTTGCGTCTGATGACATACAGTCTTGGACGGACCAAACCTGATTTACGGAAATTGTCCACTGTGGAAGCTAGTCCCACGACGACGACCGGGGATGTAGAGGATCCACTGAAAGAGTATAGAGGCCGGGTAGCCTCTGTACTCTTTGGAGGTTCTCGGGACTCGCGACGGCGTATGCCCCCAATTCCAAAGGTGCGGACGTTTCTAGTACGTGTCACCGTTTTTTCGGGCGGACCGTCGGGGGTTCCTTTTCCGGGTACTCCGGCTCTCCCACCCCCTCCGCCCTCCCACCCTCCCCCTCTCCCCCCTCCCCCCTTCCATTTTGGTACCGGTGTCAGGCCACTCTGCACATTTCAAATACAAGTGGTCAAAATTTCCCAATCCATAGTAGCTCAGCTGACCCTTCGCACCACTGACGTGATGATGTCCTGTGTTTGTCTTGTACTGTGTTTATCTTCAGAGTAATTGCGTGAGTGTGTGTCACGTGAGCGTCGGTTCAGTTCGCAGCGGTTTGAGCCGATTCTCAGAATTTCGGTTAAAACGCCAATTTATGACCGGTATTATTATGAATATGATTTTGATAATGGCGGGCCTGGGCCCTCGGGAAAGCAAACGATCCTTGGGCCGACCTTGACTTTACCTGACCTAACTAAGCCCATCGTCGGCCTCAGTACCTTTAGCTGAACGGGTCTCGGGCGGACTTATATGCGGCAATTTCAGTGCGCGACTGAAAAATAACAGCTGCAAGAGACATAGATCCTCATGAGCCCCCGCAATCGCGGGGGCTCATGAGGATCTATGCCTCTTGCTGAAACCATTTAATATCCACGTTTCTTTGTCCGCTGGAGATGTTTGACGTTGAAATTACAACGATGTAAAAATATTTTTACATTTTTTTTTATATAATTTAAACACACAGCATTCGTCCACCGGCAGCAAAGAGGTTAAAAAAATGGCTGCGCACCAAGCTGAGGCGCCGAACTAATCAGGCACTGACCGTGTGGAAGGAGGACGGAAGCCTGTAAACTTGAGTAAACCGCATGGACAGTTTGCCTTTGGTATTTATCATTAGAGGTGAATCAGCCAGAGAGAAATCTAGACTGGATGCGTGCATGTCTGCATGGGTCTGTGCCACCGAAATGCAAAGACACTGATGCCGCCACAGCACATGGGCGTTGCTGCACCTATTCCCATGTCAGGCGCCAAACTGAAAGCCCCTGATCTGCTCATCTTGAAGAAAACAGATATTAAAGACTTCAGCATACATCCACTTCAACAAGAGGCATAGACCTTCATGGGCTACTGCAGAAAGATGGGGTTCATGAGGGTCACCCGAAGTGCAAAGACGTGCAAATCACACGCCGGCCGCGCCGCTTTGCTGTACCTCAGTATTCCCATGTCAGATTCTGTACCTCAAACCCCCTGACCTGCTCATCTTGAAAAAACAGACGTAAACGTCTCCTTATCCACTTTCCCAATAGGCATAGACCCTAATGAGCCACTGCAGGAAGATGGGGTTCATGAGGGTCTTGTGTCTCTTGCAGAGGTCAAATCGGAGTGCACATAAAAAGACCACCCAGTCCGCATCAAAATGAAATCTTCCTCTATCTGGAGTCGTCATCTCTGTAACTGACTTCAAAGCCTAAACGCTTTCATTGTTCTTAAAATGCAGGCAAGTACGGTTCAGTTGTCCAGGAGTGTGTGGGGTTTTTCTCTGTGTGCGTGTGTGTGTGTGTGTGTGTGTGTGTGTGTGTGTGTGTGTGTGTGTGCGTGCGCGCGTTCGTGTGTGTGCGTGTGTATGTGTGTGCGTGTGTGTGTATGTGTCTGTGTGTGCGTTGCGTGCGTGCGTGTGCGTGTGCGTGTGAGTGTGGGTGTGCGTGCGCGTGCGTGTGTGCGCGCGCGCGCGCGCGTGTGTGTGTGTGTGTGTGTGTGTGTGTGTGTGTGTGTGTGTGTGTGTGTGTGTGTGTGTGTGTGTGTGTGTGATGCGGAGTGTGATCGTAGACTGGAGTTAACGCATTCTGCTCCAGGAGCGAAATCCCCAAATTTTCAGGTTGCCCTCTGAAGGACTGTATGACAATTCTAGAGACCGACTGAATGGGCGCCAAGCTATTTTGGCACTACCCTTGAACTATCATGCTCGATCTACGTTTTGCTGTGGTGTGTCAGGGATGAATGAGTTAACCCTTTGGCTGTCGGTAGCGGTTTTTGTCGGGATGATTCCTGCGACAAAAACCGCTACCGCTAGCTCAGCCTTACAACCATCATTATTATCGATACCATAATGCTGATGAATATCGCACGACGGACTCTGGCAAGTCATGAGATCGTTCAACATAGAGGAGGGACTGATCCAAATGATAGAAGCGCTTTACAAGAACGCCTGCAGCGCGGTTCTACTTAACAATCAGTCAGGCGAGTTCTTCAGGACGACGATCGGTGTCCGTCAAGGATGCCTGCTCTCTCCTGTCCTTTTCAACATATTCCTGGAGAAGATCATGCAGGAAACCCTCCACGACCACCATACTTCAATCTCTATTGGTGGCAGATCCCTGTGCAATCTTCGATTCGCAGACGACATTGACCTCATGGCAGGCAAGCAATAGTGAGCTCCAAAACCTGACAGACAAACTTTCAAGTAGCGCAGGGTCTTATGGCATGGAGATCAGTACGGATAAAAGCAAAGTGATGATCAACACCACAAGCGACAGCAGCAGCAACATTCACATGAACGGCCAGAAGCTAGAAGAGGTCAATAGCTTCAAGTACTTGGGAGCCACCCTGTCCAAAGACGGTAGTTGCATAGCAGAGATCCGTATCAGGATAGGTACAGCAACATCCGCAATGGCCAGGCTGGACAGGATATGGCGAAGTAACTCCATCAGCTTCACCATCAAGTACAGGCTTTACAAGTCCCTCGTAGTGTCTATTCTACTCTACGGCTGTGAGACTTGGACACTGCTTGCAGACTCAGAAAGGAAAATCCAGGCCTTTGAGAACAAGTGCCTGAGGAAGTTGCTCCGCATCTCGTACCGCGAGCACAAGACCAACGAATATGTACGGAGCATCGTCACTTCCCTGGTGGGCCCACATGAACCCCTTCTGGCAACCGTGAAACGGCGCAATCTTGCTTGGTTTGGCCACGTGACCCGACACAACACCTTGTCCAAGACTATCCTCCAAGGCACTCTCGAAGGAAGTTGTCGGCGAGGTCGTCAGAGAAAGAGTTGGGTCGCAAACATAAAAGAATGGACCGAACTCGAGATGCCAGACTTGCTTGCCACCGCCCAAAATAGAACTCAGTGGAGAGCACTGTCTGTTGCTGCTGCCTTTCAGTCCCCCCAACGCCCAGTTCGGGCAAGGGACTGATGATGATGATGATGAATGCTGATGAAGCCAGACGGTGAGTCCATTTTGTGAAAAGCGATATTGATTTTCATTGTATGACAATGACAATCTCCAGTATTCACCAAAAATGGACTGATCCAGATAGCACAGGTCCTCGGGCCGACTTAAGGGCGCAGTGCGCGGGCCCACTGCGGCTGACGTCGGGCCCGAGGAACGTTTGCTTACCTGGGTTACTGTTATTCCACTTCTTAGGGCAGAGCTGGTCCTCAGTTTTCCGCAAGCAATGGAAGTTGACAGGCTTTTAATTGTGTCACAGATATTGCCGTGTATGCCGTCGTGGATTAACGCTATTGTTGAGAGATACACATAGTGCTTAGACAATAAGGTTGGAGCGGATTACAGAAAAAAAATGTTCACCGAGCGTGTTATTTGGTGGAGCGGCCCGGATTGCAAGGCTCGGGTCGCCCCCCCCCCCCCTCCCCCCTCCCCCAGCAGCGTTTACTGCCCTTTCGCCCAGCGAATTATCAACTGATTCAGATAATTTGTCGTTTTTATGATCAAGGAATGTGTATGTGGGCAGTATCTAAAGACCCATTTGTCACGCTATACTGCCGTACATGTATATCTCATGATAAGAAGACAAACGCGTGGGTGCTTAACATTATTTCTCTGCTCATTCCCATCCTGTCCAGGTGCATGACGGGACAAACAGCAAACCGATATCACGGTTCACCCCTTCCCTGCTACGGGACTTCTGAAATCTTTGTTCATCCAACGGTCAAAATCCACAACCATTAAAGTAACATGGATTCAAATCGTGGGGGGGGGTTCAATGTCTCTTGCAGTTGTATCGTTTCTAGTGGTACACTACCCCCACCCCCCATCCCCCACCCCCCATCCCCCACCCCCAAAGATTATTCGATATAGTTAACCCCTTCGCTGTCAGTGATCACGGACTTCGCGTCTGAAACCACTGCAGACTGGCCGACATCCGCGTGACGAACACAATATGAATGGACCGGCCGCCAAGATGGGCATTAAGAACACAGGATTAACAAGAGACATAAATCCTCATGAGCCCCCGCGACTGCGGGGGCTCATGAGGGTTTATGTCTCTTGCAGCTGGGTAGCACTGCTTCGCCTTGCCCCGGCAATTAAGAGGTTAAGAGAGCTGACAATCTAGTACACTGAGTTTATTAGTCCACCAATGACTGACAGTTCGCTTAACGCTTGGCCGTCGGTAGCGCGTTTTGTTGCGATGATTCCTGCAGAAATAATCGCAACAGAAAGCGCTGCCGACAGATACAAAGTTTAATTACACGCATCTACTGTGCCCGCACTCTGGGGGATACGCTGGCGTTGTGAGCCTGAGTGATTCTCAAGCTATCGCAGTTATTTCTCTGCAATTCACTGTATTTGATGCTGCAGACGAAGGAGTTTCAACCCACTAATCTCGTGTACACACGAAGACACACGAAGCAAGTTACTCGACTCAGTCTAGTTTATGAGATGTGCCCGGCCGTTCAGTCATTATTCAAGACTTCCGCATGTCTCTTTAGAATAAGCCAGTCTCACGACAGTTTCGCCACGCGCAACAAGTCGACAGATGAGGAGTCAAAATCAAAAGTCAAAGGTCAACGGCCGTGAGATCGCGAGCATTGTTCGGAGGAGGCCCAAAGTGAATGACCAGCGGTGAAGTTCTTCACGTGTGGTGGGGCTGGGCGGGGCAGTGGCGGCCGGGCAGGTGGTGGGAGAAGTGCCAGGGTGTATAGAGGGAGGTCAAGTTCCCTTTGAGATAAAGACCCTCGGGTCGACATCAGCCCGTTGCTGGCCCGCGCACGTCAGTGCGTGGGCCAGCAGCGAAGCTGACGCCGTCCCGAAGGTCTTTTGCTGACCGGGTTGTTCGGGGGTCAGCGGGGGTCAGCCACGCTGTTTTGGACATTCGCTTAGTCATTGTACGGCCCGAGAGTGGAGCATGTCCGGCTTGTGCCGAAAAGTCCGCCGTCTGGAGGAGGCATAGATCCTCATAGGGTACAGCACAGTGCAGGGGACTCATGAGGATCTATGTCTCGTAGTGGTCTCGATATTGTCCATAGTTTTTCAGACAGATAATGCCATTGGGGCTTCACGCTGTGACACTGTAAAAGAAGTTTGTGGTGTAGGAAGCAAGCTCCACCGCAGCGGATTTGACCGTGTTTATAACATCGTTTAACTCTTTTCATCCTCATACTCTATTGCTTGATATAAGTTTGACTATGATAGTTCAAGGGTGGTGCCAGAAAAGCTTGGCGCCTTAGGCGTGCTATTCTGGCACGACCCTTGAACTGAAATGGCTGGTTTGGGGCGGTCCGTGGCGCAGTGGTTAAGGCGCTTGCCACTAATGCTAAAGGTGCGAGGTTCGATTCCTGGTTCCGGCGTCGGACCTTTCTCCCTCTAGTAAGTGTCACCGTTAATTCGGGCGGATCGTCGGGGGTTCTTTCTCCGGGTACTCCGGCTCTTCCTCCCCCTCCACTTTGGTATCAGTTTCAGCCAACTTAATAAAATTTCAAATACAAAACGATATCCAAAAACAACTTCAGGAGCTCGCTTGAGCTTGCCCTTAGCACCACGTGAATGTTCTGTGTTTACGTACAGTGTGTGATAGATTGCGCGTGATTCACGTGAGCGTGCTTGTTGGGTTCAGTTCGCGGCTACATTCTGCGCATTGAGTTATATTATAAATATGAGAAATGCGCCATATTAATACCATGTAATAATAATAATTATGTCTCCTAATCTGTGATGCCATCATTGTGTGTGTTGTTCTTCAGTATCACGTGTGACATTTGCTTCATGTACAGGTCGTTTGACACCGGACCGCACAACGATTTTACCCAAATATCTCCGCAAAGAAACACTTTTCTGTACCACTTTATGAAGAAATATTATCTAGTGCCAATTGACCTAATAATTATGGAATATTTTTACTCAACTCTTATGATGTACAGTCGTAAAAAAAAATTGACGAAAAGACAAGAGCAAACCATTTTCAATACCCTAAATAGAGCCCCGGCAGATTTCAATATTGAGCCCAATCACTATGCAGACTTCATGGAGGCCTGCGCTGTTTCAGGTTTGTAAACGTGAAAATGGATCTTTCTATATTGGGCTTAATATGTATGGGGCACAATTAGGGAGGTAAAATGAGTCATTTCATGAAAAAATCAAAATGTTTACGACTGTACAGCAAATCTGACACATCGTTCGAGTTTCTTAACAGTTAATCGTATTAGGTCAACTGTCACTGAATGATATTTAAGATCGGTCTTTAAAAAAATAGTGGTTCTTTGCGGAGAAATCTGCGAAAAGCAGCAGTGCGTTCCGATGTCAAGACGACCTATATAGTCTATATACCTGACTGATTTGCGGCAAGCGGCAAATGAGTTTAACTCATTCTACCCCATCACCGAAATCCCCAAATTTTGCCGTTGTCCTCTGAAGACTGCATTGCAGTGCAGGACACAGATCGACCATGATAGTTCAAGGGTGATGCCAGAATAGCTTGGCGCCCATAGGCGCCAAGCTATTCTGGCATCACCCTTGAACTATCATGGTCGATCCTTATCTTGCTGTGGTGTGTCTGGGGTAGAATGAGTTATACCAACTTGATTCAGATTAAAATGTGCGGTCATAACTAGTACATGTATTAGTACTACAGACGACAAAAACTGTAACATGCACAGACCAAAAGCCCGATTTAATTTTCTCAGTACGATTAACTTGAACAGTGATTACGTGGCCGTCGTCGCCCGCAGACGTTTTGTTACTGGGCTTGAAAAAAAAAATAGCGTTTCCGAGTCTTTTTCCACTGATAGCCTGAGATGATAGTCTCGTACGGCGGAAGACCGTTAGCTGAGGGTGGGCAGAAAAGGGGTCCGAGGAGATACGTTACAGAAACGGGAGCCATAGCAGCAGGAGGCGGGGTGGCGGCTCTTTTCTTTGAGTAGTACCCCTGATGGGAGTCCATGATGAAAACTGCTTCCAGCTATCAGAGGTAGCATGCCGCGCCGGACCTTGCAAATCGAACACCACAGTGTGGAATGGATGGAGGGACTCAGATCAAAATAGGGTCAGCAAGGGGCATGGATCCTCATGAGCCCCCGCCTGCGCGGGGGCTCATGAGGATCCATACCCCTTGCAGCTGGGTTGGGTTTGATGTAGGGAGAACGAAGAGAGATCCTGTAAATCCGCGGGGATTAGGCGTAAAGCCTTCTATTCTGCCAGAATATCCGTCCGTCAAATAGTCTGGGTCGGTTGATGTTGCGATTTTTCTCATGGTGCGGATAAAGTTTAGTCGTTGGTTTTATAAGATCATCTGGACAGTGACGTGGGGAAGATAGACTGAGGAGAGAAAGAGAGATAGAAGAGAGAGACAATGACATGACAATGACAATAACAATGATCCTTTATTTGACAACGGTAAAAGTTTTTTCAACATCTTCCTGGAAAGAATCATGACAGACGCTCTGAAAGATCATGAAGGAATTGTCAGTATTGGAGGCAGAACAATCACGAGCTTGCGCTTTGCAGACGACATTGATGGCCTTGCAGGAACAGAGAAGGAGCTAGCTCAGCTGGTGGAAAAGCTGGACAGCACAGCCATTGCGTACGGGATGGAAATCAGTGTAGAGAAGACCAAACTGATGACCAATAACACCAGTGGCATTGGCACTGACGTCATGATTGGAAGCCAAAAACTAGAAACAGTTAATAAATTCAAATACTTAGGAGCCATTGTGACAGATGAGGGATCAAAACCAGAAATACTGTCCAGGATTGCGCAAACAACAACAGCACTGACAAGATTGAAGAGCATATGGAAGGACAGAAACATCACACTCTGCTCCAAGATCAGACTGATGCGCTCCTTAGTCATCTCAGTGTTCTTGTATGCCTGCTAGTCATGGACCCTCACAGCAGACCTTGAAAGGAGGACACAAACCACTGAAATGAGATGTTTTCGAAGGCTGCTTTGCATTTCATACAGAGATCACATCACAAACGAGGAAGTGGGAAGCAGAATCAGGCAAGCTATCAGGCCCTATGAAGACCTATTAGCCATTGTGAATAAAACGCAAACTGAAGTGGTATGGGCATGTCACGCGTTCAGCAGGGCTTGCCAAAACAATCCTGCAAGGCACTGTCCAAGGAGGACGAAGGAGAGGAAGACAGAAGAAATAACTTGGGAGGACAATATCTCAGAGTGGACAGGACTGAGGCTGAGTGATACGCTAAGAATGGCAGAGAACAGAGAGGAATGGAGGGAGCTGGTTGCCAAGTCATCAGTGGTGCCCCAACGGTCGGCAAGACTACGGGATATAGATAGATAGATAGATAGAACATCTACAACATGAAATAGGAAAAACAGACAACATAAATATGTACACATAATTTCAGGCAACAACAATTTTGAAAATTAAAATAAATAAATAAATAAGTAAACATAAATAAGATAATAATAATTCTGCAGTGTCAGTTCCCTACTCCTGGTCAATGTGGACATGTATCCCAGTCTTTGACCTTGAGTACGGGAGCTCCCCAAGGATGTGTTTTATCCCCATTGTTGTATTCTCTTTTTACACACGACTGTGTATCCCACTATGATAGCACATGCATAGTGAAATTTGCTGATGATACGACAGTCAAGGGTTTTGTACATAACAATGACGAGAGTGCATATCGGGATGAGGAAAGCATGTTGGTAGGCTGGTGTTCTGACAACAACCTGGATTTGCATGTTGGTAAGACCAAGCAAATGATAATTGATTTCAGGAAAAAGAAAAATGACCCCCTCCCCTTAACCATCCAAGGAAACGATATTGAAATTGTTGAAACGTTCAAGTTCCTGGGTACTCTTATCTCGCACGATCTGAAGTGGGAGAAGAATATTGAACAGCTAGTAAAGAAAGCCCAGCAGCGCCTGTTTTTTCTTCGGCGGTTGAAGTCTTTTGGCGTCAGTCAGCAGATCATGGTGCAGTTTTACCGCGCCGCCATTGAAGGCATTTTTATCTTCTCAATGACGGTGTGGTATGGCAGCGCAACCGGCGAAGCCCGCAAGAAACTAAATAGGGTGATCAAAACAGCATCTCATATTGTTGAAAGCGATCTCCTCTCGCTGGAATCTCTGTACCACGCACGCACTATCAAGAGAGCGTTCTCCATCATACATGACGAGCACCATCCTGCACATAGCCTGTTCGAGCCCTTGCCATCTGGCTTACGCTTTAGATCCATCAAGGCCAAAACCACTCGTTTTCAGAAGAGCTTTTATCCCTTGGCTGTTCAGGCCCTGTCTAATGTGGCTGTGATATGATTTAATTCAGAACATTGACTCAAAGTCCCTTTAGAATTACCTACAGCCTATCTTAGTTGTTTATAGTTCTTTATATGTTCTATCAAACCTCTTCTTAAACAGGATATACAGTTTTACGAATGTAGCTAATCTGTTTTCGTTTTGTTATTTTAGAGTCTGCTTGATTGTGATGTATGTATGTTTTATGTGTTGATGGTCATATGGACGCTCGTCAGCTATGCCGCAAAAAAATTCCTAATGTTTATGCATATGGCAATAAAGTTTATCTTATCTTATCTTATAAATAATTAAAAAATAATAAATAATAAAAACAAAAGAAAACAAGCGTAAAGCTCAGTCTAACAACATCATATATACAGGAATAATAATAACACTCAACATTCATCTTCATACCACGGCACACACACACACACACACACAAGCACGCACGCGCACGCACGCACGCACACACACACAGACACACACACATACACACACAACCACACTGTACTTAAATACATGTGGCACGTGAATATATTGTCAATAAGGGTTTGTTTAAATAAATGCCCAGTGATGTTATGTTTGGCTCATTAGGTAATCAAAAAGTTTGAGAGAGAGAGAGAGAGAGCTGAATGAATGGGGGGGGGGGGGGTTGTCGATCTGACTGTCTGTCCGTCCGTCGCCTCACTGCGGCTGGTGGTGTTGCCGGGGCCGGGGGGGGGGGGAGGCGGGGGGGGGGGGTGGTGGTGAAAGAGAGAAAGAAAGAGAGAGAGAGAGAGAGAGAGAGCGTGGTGGAAAGCTATGCTAGAAAAAGTTAACCCATTCAAGACGGTTGCATCTAGATAAGAAAGAGAAAGACCTTGGGGGACAGCTACGTTAGAAAAAGTTAACTCATTCAAGACGGTTTCATCCGGATACGCGGATCAGGTATTCAGAGAGAGAGCGTGGAGAAAGCTATACCGTTGCAAAAAAGTTAACTCACGCAAGGCGGGTTGCATCCGGAACGTATCAACCAGTCTTGAATGAGTTAATGAGTTGAATGAGTTAATGTGCCGATCTAGAGAGAGAACAAAATGAAGTATAGATCAGAGGTGATGAGAGATGCCGCCTAGGCGCGGTCCTTAGTACGAGTTGCGACTGCCCCTTAAACTGTCAAGGTCAGTCACTCGCAGCAGTTAGTCAGTCGTGAATGAGTCAGCTTTGGAGACTGTGACAGGACTGTCCTGCGAGGACAAAAGACAATACGTCCATTCTGTGAAAAGCGAAATCCTAATTTTTATTGAAATACACTGAGGCGTTCGAGACACGCTGTAGACACCAAGGGCACGCAGAGGTCACTTAAGAGCGATCAGGGAAACAGTAATAAACGACTCGATGTGATGGTCGATCCATATAACGGTGCGTAAAGGCCGTTCGGGCCGACGTCGGCCGCCGTTGCCCCGCGCACGGCCGTGCGCGGGCCAACGGCGGCTGACGTTGGCCCAAATGGCCTTTGCGTACTGGGTACTGGCGTCAAGCCTGAAAGCCGAGTGAAGCTGGCGACCCTTGTGACATGGACACGGGTGATGCACATAAACTTGTTATACTTCACGCGCCGACCCGGCCAACACCATCGGTCTTCAGCGATCGCTTCTGTCATCTCGGTGACACGTGCCTTAGGGCACCATCATTATGACGTGTTGGAGGAAATAAATACATCTTTGTGAGGGGTCTGTGATTTTGGGGCGTTATTGTCACGGATCCATAAGGTCCAGTATCATAGAATAATAGTAAATTTATCTTCCAGCGTCAACATACTCGGTGAAATGGAGGAAACAGAGGTGGTATGTTTGGCTTCGCCGGAGGGAAAAATGAAAACCACCTACTAAGTAAGCAAACGATCCTCCAGGGCTGGCGTCAGATCTAGCTAGCCCTCACCGGCCATTCGCTCATTTACGTGGTCGAGATGATTCCTGAAGGAATCACCTCGACGTAAAGCGCTACGGACAGCCAAAAGGGTCTGAGTTCCTGATAGCGCATAATCCGTCACTCGTCAACCCTGCAAAGTAGAGGGCAAAGCATTGATTTACAATCATATTCGACGAGACACTGACTCACACAGCGGTGGTCTGAATTATGCTGAGTCTAAATAAAACGGCGGCCATAGAACGGTCAGGAGGTCAATAACTGTGCCTGCCGTGTCAGTGCTGGTCTGTCGTTTTGGACGGAATTCAGCCGTAAGGCCCAAAATCACAGACCATCGTAATGCCGACTTCTCCGTGTTGTACCTCGACCAGCGTCATGGCCAATATTCGATGCTCGTCGTATCGAGACTATATCTATATGTATCCACTCCATACAATTTCCCCTTTTTTGACACATGTACTGATATATTGTATAACAAGCACATTATTCATGAAGTTGCTCGATATGCTTTCCTTCCCATAATCCCTTGCAGACCAGAAAGACTCAATCTTGATGATTGCCTGTCCGCAATGCAAAAACGCTAATATGCGTATACTGTCACATTAGCAAGCTCCGTATGCTCACTAGTAATGAAATACTTCTTAGTGTGTACGTATGCTCGAAATTTCTTTTCCATACACATACCGTCCGTATAAACGGAGAATAGACAGCAGCAAACATACGAATCGAATCGCAATGCTATTGAGATTGACGACACTGATGTCCGCTAGTGATAGTGACAACCTTAGAAAAAGACTAAATAAACAAACCTGCTGGCATTTTCCGTCATTATCCGTGTTCTAATTACAAGTATAATTAATTAATTAATTCTGTTCTAATTAGAAGGATCTCACTGTTTGTCCAGCGCTGAGTAATTCCCCTTGGTATGTGTACAATTCTGCCAGCGCTAGCCTCACCTATCTGGTTTGTGACTAGAAGTAGACTTTACTCAACAACACGCACGATTATAGAAAGCACTGATGTCTACACAGTCAAATAAAATCTCCGCGCCGAGTCAGTCGACAGTCAAATACGGGGCACACAACAGGCCTCAGCATTTGGACAGAGACAAACACACATCGGAAGTACTCACACCCTGGTTCATACTATGATAAATAGACATAGTTATTAATGTCTGTGGTCGCACCTAAGGCAGATTATCTGCTTATTTTATACAACATGGGAGGCGTGCGAGAGGAAATTTGCCGGCGCGATGAAACACGTTCAGGAGTGTCCGATTTGCTGGGTTCTGTATGTTTGAAGCATACGTTTGGTGTTGGACGGTAAAGTTCCCTTTGGCCTATGTGTATGTAAACTTTACGTCATGTCACTTCCTTTGCAACATTTAAGAAAAGTCTGACGTGTGGAATTCCAGACTATGCGGACCCTAGATTGTGACGTTAACTAAGAGTTTTGTGGTGACGTCATCTAGCACGTGTAGTACACACAGTGCCACTATCAGTTGGGGAGGTACAAAGCTGGCTTACGAACTCATCCAATGCCTTACTACAAACTAGCCATATCCAAAATTTCAAGTGCATATAATCAAAATTGCGGATTCTAATCTGGGTCAACCGACTTTCTATCAACGGTCTGTTATGTCTTCAATGAGACAATCAAAATTACGCTATGCTCGGAGGCTGTCTTAGCCACCTACTTATCAACGTATTTTGCCAAGTTTCAAGTTTGTGTTGACAGTAATATCGAGATTCTCGTGTATACATACATACGCGCACACACACACATACATACATAGTGATACATGCATACATTCATACATACATACATACATACATGCATGCATGCATGCATGCATGCATGCATGCATACATACATACATACATACTAGTACATACATACATACATACATATATACGCACATACGGCGCTTCGCGCCAAAACGACGTTCACTGAAAAGCAAGGTTAGAGTGGCTAGACATGACGTCATTTTTATCTTGTTACTTCTTTGCCAGACCATGAGCCCCGCCCACCTGTTATGTCCTTACAGAACTTGCGCCGACCAGCCCCATCCTAAAGTCTACTGTATTTTTAATACGGAAGACAAAAAAATGAATATATCCAGCGAAAATCTACAAAGCTTGAATGAACCTGGGCGTAAATCTACCTAGTGTAAATGTGTGCTGTCGCTATTCCATTGATATATCTTTCTTTGAGTAAATTCAAACCTTTGTCGATTTGGTGCGGTGGAATCATGTTGTGAAGATTCACGCTGAGTTTATTTAGTTCTATGAATAAAAGGAATCAAAGGAACACATTTGCACTGGATAGATGTACGCGTGGGTGGATTTGCTCTGAGTACATTTCGTTTAGTAGTGTCAACCTTGGAAGTTTTAGGTCCAAATATAGCGAAATTGACCACTTCAGTACCAATGGCGGTAATCAGAAGGACTCTGGTAAAGTTTTGTTTTGGGCTGGGTATATACATTATTTTGAGCAACATATTGCTTGATATACTGCCGATAAACAGACAGATGTGATTACTTGACCCGAATCAAATGCCCTCCTCTTGCGACTCGGACATTTTGATTCGGGTCTCGTAATCACATCTCCCTGTTATCGGCACTATATCAAGCAAAATGTTGCTCAATATAATATAATATAATATGATATAATATAATATAATATAATATAATATAATATAATATAATATAATATAATATAATATAATATAATATAATATAATATAATATAATATAATATAATATAATATAATATAATATAATATAATATAATATAATATAATATAATATAATATTACTTATTTTACTTACTTACGCCTGTCACCCCTACCCGGGTATAGGCCGTCGACGAGAGACCTCCAGCAACTCCTGTCCTGTGCTTCTCCTTCGATTTTACTCCAGGTGGTTCCCAGTCTCTTGATGTCTGCTTGGAGGTCTCGACGCCAGGAGTTAAGTCTTCTAGTAGAAGAACCTTCCTCCTCCAGGCAAGGAATTACTGTTAGTCTTTTCGTCGGCGTTTTTGTAGCTATTTCCTTTTTTGCAGGGTGGGGAAGCTACCCCCACGCCCAACCCCCTTACTAGGAGGACCAGGGGTTTTCTGTCGGGGTCACCTTCCCTTAGACCATGTTGGTTCACGGCACCTTATTTCATTCGGTGCACCCCTCTCACGAGGGACCCCCTATCCACCACCCAGGGGACGCGCCTCAACGCCGTATGGTCCCAGCGCGAGGATAATATAATATAATATAATACTTCTGAGTGAAACCCATAAATGCATGGTATACTGACGAGCAAAAGTGTTTCAGGTGATTCCAAAAATGGCCCATTATTTTCTTTTGCTAGTCAGTATACTTTGGTCCATCGCACGTTTTGCACCCAAAACTTGTCAATGACAATGTAGACAGAATTCTCATTGATGACTTGGTCGGGCCAGCGACACAAATTTTTATTTGAGTTCATTTGATTTCATTTGATTTTATTTGATCTCATTTGATTTCATTGGTTTCATTTCATTTGATTTCACTCTATTCTATGTATCAAATTAAGGCACGGACAACTGGTCAGTTATCGCTGCTTGTTCTGTTGTGAGCATTTGTTCGTGTTATCGCTCTTATCTACTTAACTCATTCAGCCCTGACGCCCTACAGCAGGAAATGGGTCGACCATGATAATTCAAGGGCAGTGCCAGATTAGCTGGGCGCCGACAGGCGCCAAGCTAATCTGGCACTACCCTTGGATTATCATGGTCGATACATCTCCTGCAACTGGTGCCTAGTCATTAGATGACTCCTCCAAAATTTGGGAAACACGGCCGTCGGTCTGAATGAGTTAATTATCCGTGCCTTGTACGCATAGTTCTTCCGTTACACCGAATGATCAGTAGAAAACTTCTGTAACGTTTAGCTGACCTACTCAGTCCAGGGGTCAGTTGCATGAGCGTGCTTAGTCCTGCACCAACCACTAAGCAAGGTGCGCCGTTGGTCAGTTGCCTAGCGGCGCACCTTGCTTAGAGGCTGGTGCAGGACTAAGCTCGCTCATGTAACTGGCCCCAGGGGCGGATCTGTTACCTAGTGCGGAGGAGGGGGGTGGGGGTGGTGTTCCAGCTTTTTGTTTGGGACCTCAGTTTAGCCTGACACAAAATGCCTAACGACGTCAGACCTAGCTTCCCAGTGGCCGGGGAAAATGCCTAACGACGTCAGACCTAGCTTCCCAGTGGCCGGGGAAAACAAAAAAAGTCTCAAAACGTCTTCGGGCCCACGACTTCCACAATGGGCCCGTGCACAGTTGTGCGCGGGCCACTGCGGCCGTAGACCTTCTCTTACTGGAAGGCGCGCCAAGCGTGTGTGATGAATCTCTGGCACCTTCTCACCATCCCTCGAAATATCGAGAGGCGTGGAAAGCGAGCTGGAGGAGGGGGGGGGGGGGAAAAGGGGGGGGGGAGGGGGGAAAGGCGAGTTCCGAAACCCCTGGAACACCCACACACACACACACACACACACACCCGCCACACACACACACACACACACACACACACACACACACACACACACACACACACACACACACACCTGCAGTCACGGATTGTGAAAAGAAGGATAGAGAAGTATTGTTTTAGGCAAGACAACATTGATAACCGCTTGTTTCGGCAATTTTTAGAAATCCAAGCCGCCAGCCATTTGGCAGATCTCTTTAACGTTGTAAAATTTCAAACCACAATGGCATGATGTCATTGTGGTTTTAAATATTAACCCCTATCCTCCGGTAGCACGTACATTTTTGTACCTGACATCTTTGTTCACACAACGATCAACTTGAAAGTCAAACCGTCCAACAAACACGGATACAACTTGGTCTCAGCAAGAGGCATAGATCCTCATGAGCCCCCGCAGTCGCGGGGCTCATGAGGATCTATGTCTTTTGCATTTGGATCGCATTCGCTTTATCTCGGCAGTGAATGGGGTTAAAATGTTAACTTTTACTTTGTCAGAACATCAGAACGTACCAACCACTCCTCTGCGCACAGTTCCACTGAAAACAAACCGTATGCAAACAAAACTAGGTCGGTTTACTTTAAGGACGTGCGTACGAGGAAGAAATTCGTGTGTTTTGCCAGCCCCACCCGCCTCGTAACACAAGATGGGTAACCTCTTTCCCATCTGTTGAGCGATGCAGTGGGTGCGACGGAGATGCGGGGTTTTTTTGGGCTGCAGACATTCTGACGTTGATGTAGCTTTTTAGCGAGGTTTCTCTATTTCTTTTTCTCGGTGCGTGTGGATAACATCTCCCAAGATACGCCTGCAGACAGGCGGCTACGTACACACATTTCTATACTGACGAGCAAAGGAAGTGCGACATTTTTCCAAAAATGTCGCATTTCTTTTGCTCGTCAGTATATATCTAGAGGCCCGTAACTTTGTCCTAGGAAGGCAAAACACAGTAAGTCCATTTTTGTGAAAAGCGAGATTTTCATTGTATTACAATGAAAATGTCGCTTTTCACGTAAAATTACTTACTGTCTTTTGCCTTCATGAGGCAGAGCGTTTTCACATTCAGATCTCGAGCCTCAAACGTCCGACATCTTGAAATAAAATCTGGGACAATGATCTATGCGAAATTCAGACAAAAAAGGTGACTGCCAAGCTTGTAAAATGCAGAGCCTGAACACAAGAAAAAAAGAAACACGCTTAGAAATGTAAGTTAAAATTCAATTTATTAATATCTCCCTTTTCAAAATAGACAAACAAACAAGTATTCAATTCAGTCGCTACTTATCTTGTCCGCTTAAATAAATAAAGTGTACTTTGTTTCTTCACGCTAACAAGATGAGTAGAGACTACATTGTATACTTGTTCTGTTTTGTTTTTGTTTGGTTTTTTTTTTTTTTTTGTCTATTTTGAAATATTTTAATAAATTGTTGTAAGTGTCTTTTCTAAGCGTCTTTCTTTCTCCTTTTCTTTCTCCTAATGATTAACAGGTCTATATACTCAAAAGCAGGATATCTAGTTGAATCAAACCTTGATTGGTCATCATGTGGCATTCTTAACTCATTCGAAATCACCCGCATCCGGATGGGGCTGGGCGCGAATGAGTTAACCATTTGCGTGTCGGTAGCACAGAGCCACCCTGTATGTTTTAATGCCTTAACCCCTTCGCTACCAGTGATCACAGAATTGCGGGTCTGAAACCACTACAAACCTTCACCGACATTCGCGTGGAACAAAAAAGGAGAGATCTGAATGGGTCCAGAAACAGGCATACTCTAGTTAAAGCACGCACGACTTACAAGAGACCTAAATCCTCATGAATTGCGGGGGGCCCATGAGGGTTTATGTCTCTTGCAGCTGGGTAGTGTTTGCTGTGCCTCGCCAGTTAAATGGTTGTGTCGCTAATGGTGGACGCGTCATAGAGATATGTGCAGAAAAAATTAGAGCTCCTTGCAAAATTAATGTATTTTGACTGACACGCTCATGATTCTGAGGCCTATGTTTATCAAACGTGAGACAGTGAATGAAACGTGCAGATCGAGTGATGCGACAAAGCAGGGTACAGAGATACCTTTCTTGTTTCTGTTTGTGCAAAATTAATGCATGTATATATATATATATACGTTTATATTTCTACCTATAACATGTCCAAGATTCATTTTTTCAAATCTCCTTTTTGTGGGGAGGGATGTTTGGGAGAGGGGGGAGGATTGGGGAGGGGTGAGGCGGGGGGGGGGGCGTGTGAAAGGGGAATGAGGCATAGCAGAAGTGCGCTTGTGCAGAATGCAGAAAATAAAATGGAAACATGGCACCAAATACGCCTTCAGTCTAACCGCACACACAACAAATAAATAAATAAATAAATAAATAAATAAATAAATAAAATTCTATATTATGAAAAGAGAACTCATGCACTATCCGTCCGCCCCTTGGGTCTCCTTTCAAATTTTGACTCTCATTAACAGGGGGTACGAGTTGCGGCGCATGGATTATTGGACTGTGGTCTAATCGGGAGGGAGGGGAAGAAAGGGATCGAGGGAGGGTTGGGTGAGGGGAGTTGTTTGGAGATTTTTTGATGTTGGGGATTTTTTTTTTGTTTTGTTTGTTTGTTGTTGTTGTTGGTGGTGGTGGTGGTTTTGTTGTTGTTTTGTGTGTTTTGTTTGTTTGTTTGTTTTTTGGGTTACTTTAACCTATTCAGCCCTGACGCACTACAGCAAGAGATGGGTCGACCACGATAATTCAAGAGTAGTGCCACATTAGCTTGGCGCTGACAGGCGCCAAGCTAATTTGGCACTGATCTTGAATTATCGTGGTCAATCCATCTCCTGCAACTGGTGCATAGTCGTTAGATGACGCCTCCAAAATTTGGGATGTACAGCCGTCGGGCTGAATGAGTTGTTTGGGTTTGTTTTTTTGTGTTTTTGTTGTTGTTGTTTATTGTTGTTTTTGTTTGTTGATTTTTTTGTTTGTCTTTTTTTTTTTTTTTTTTTTTTGGGGGGGGGGGGGGTTGTGTGTGTGGTTTTGTTTTTGTTTTTTTGTTTTTGTTTTGGGGGGAGGGTGTCTTGTTAAATGTTTTATTTTGCAGCTCACAATTTCACTCATTCAAGGCACCCATCATTAATAATTGCGAAAGTGTCGTATAATGTTGCCAACGGCAACGCTATACGACACTATCGCAGCTATTGATGCGGGCGCCTTAAACAACTTAGAGCGCCTTCTAGTTTTATTGTATTCGATCATTATTTCTGTCTCATCTTTTAGAAACGGGGGAGCGGGGTTGGGGAGGGGGGTGTTTCAAGAAGTGAGACAAAGTAAAACACCCTTAAACAGAATTAATGCCACCGAAATTTAAAAAAAAAAAAAAAATGACGCGCGAACCGCTTCCATTTATCGTTCAGACACATTTTTGTGTGTGACCAAGATTAGTATGTTAACTTGAAGGTAAGACATTTTGAAGCAATGCGCAGAAGATTGAACTGATACCTGTACAACCAACTCTGAAACATTGCATAAGATTCAGTTCTTAATTTCTTTCTTCAAAATAAACTGAGGGATAGGAAGGCTGCGGCTGTCAGGACTGACTGAATTATTACAAGCAAATTAAACGGACGCGTTAACTGTGACACAAGAAAACGTTAGTGTTCACTAAAATAAACTATAATGCAAGACGGGCAAGCTTGCGGTTGTCTAGACTTGACTCATTCTACCACAGACACACCACAGCAGGATAAGGATCCACCATGATAATTCAAGGGTGATGCCAGAATAGCTTGGCGCCTACGAGCATCACCCTTGAACTATCATGGTCGATCTGTGTCCTGCACTGCAATGCAGTCTTCAGAGGACGACAGGGGCCAACTTTAACTATTTTGGTGTTGGGGTCAGGTAGAATGAGTTAACGAATGAATTAACCCATTCAGCCCTGACGCACTACAGCAGGAGATGGGTCGACCATGATAATTCAAGGGTAGTGCCAGATTAGCTTGGCGCCGGTCGGCTAATCTGGCACTGCCCTTAAATTATCATGGTCGACCCGTCTCCTGCAACTGGTGCATAGTCGTTAGATGACGCCTCCAAAATTTGAAAAATACGGCCGTCGGGCTGAATGAGTTAAACAAATTATAGTACACAGACACGTTAGCTGTGCGGACACAGAAAGCTAGCGTTCGCTAACAGCTTTACTGGAATACAGATAAATTAATGTATAAACTGCGCTGGTCTGTGATTTTAGACCTTGCGGCTTCAAGCCGCAAGGTCCAAAATCACAGAGCAGCACACAAATGACTTTCGTCCTGCATAATCAGAGTACGGGGGGGGGACAGGAAACGAGTGAGATCATGTGACATGATGATTAGCTCCCTTGATTGAAATATTAAGCGCCAACAGAACTGCAAGAGGCATAGATCCTCATGCGCCCCCGCTGTTGAGGGGGCTCATGAGGATCTATGCCTCTTGCTGAAACCACGTTCCTTTTGTGACGGCTGGGTGTCATTGACTTTGCCGTCGACGCTGAATTTGCAAAGATTTTAAAAAGCCATCCCGGCAGCCACCCATCCCCTCTGCTGGTAGTTACGGGTAATCAGGTTGACTGTGACAACATTACGTGATAGCTTGTACCCGTTCAACTAAACGCGCGTTTAACCCCTTGACTGTCGAGAAAAGGGTGAACGCGATCTAACTGCAAGAGACATAGATCCTCATGAGCCCCCGCGGCTGCGGGGGCTCATGAGGATCTATGCTTCTTGCTGAGACCACTTTGTGAGCATGTCCATCAGAACGGCAGTTGTGGCTTTTGGTCGTTCGGTGAACACAGATTTCAGAAACAAAATGAGCGTGCGTTGGTAGGGAAAGGGTCAAACAGTGCCTTCAGGGCATCTGTGAGCACAGCCAGCTGCCGGTGTTGATGTTTTCGTTTAAATGCATGTGCACTCTTTAGGCCTCTTCAACGTTATTAACGCTTTGGCTGATGGCGGCGCTTATTTGTCGATACAAATTCGCTACAAACAGCCAACGGGTTTCTGCCAGGCATCACCTCGACCGACAGTCAAAAGGTTAATGCCTTAACCCCTTAAAGGGCTGAGAAGATGTGAAGTCAAAGTCCAACTGCAAGAGATATAGATCCTCATCAGCACACGCAGTTGCGGGGGGTCAAAAGGGTCTTTGCCTCTTGCTGACACCATAAAGTTGATCTTAGTCCCTTGGATGGCTGCCCAAGGCTCTATGGCTTTAACACATTCTACCACAAAACCGAAATCCCGAACTTTGGAACTTGCCCTCTGAAGGACTGTATTACAATTCTGGGCCGGGAGACAGATCGAGCATTATAGTTGAAGGGTTGTGCCAGAATAGCTTGGCGCCTATGGGCGCCACATCACCCTTGAACTATCATGCTCGATCCATGTCTTGTTGTTGTGTGTTGGAGCTGAATGAGTTAAATTAACAAAGATTTCAAAAACACAATTTGTTGCCACTGGGATTCAAATAGATTTTCGACTTTTTAGGCACACATACATGCTGAAAGCGACATGAGTCGATAGTTGAAGGATAGTTCTTGCATAGAGATGCTTTGAACCACATTTTTTCGTCGTATCACTATACCTAGATTGGTTGTTGGATGGATGGATGGATGGACGGACGGACGGACGGATGGATGCATCCAGCCACCCATCACCCCACGACTGATTGACTGTTGAGGTCTAACGCTGTGCGATGTAGTAACGCTGTCCTGAATCCATCGATTCAACTGAGTGCACCCCGGTTGGTTGGTTGGTTAGTTCGGGTTTAACGTTCACAGCACCGAGGTGATCATGACGGGCGGGTTATAGGGGACAGGGAAATCTATCGCCTATGGAGTACGACCTGAACACTGATCAACTCAGGCGCACTCCAACTGTGCCACTTTGATTTACCAGGACCTTTCAGCGGACATGCTATTGAACAAATTCGTTTTTTCCCCTAGATTGTGCGTCCAGCTACCGGGGCCGGGACGGGATTCGAACCCACGACCCGGCGATTCCCTTCGCTCTCCTGCTCCGACGTTTAATCGCCTGAGCTATTTCGGACTCTATCAGCACCCCGGCCAGACACACCGTCTTTAGAAGAGCCAGCTGTGTTTATTTGCCATGAGAAAGGTTAGCTCAGTAACCCAGTAAGCAAATATCCTCCAGCCCGGGACGGCCGCAGTGCGCCGGCGCACGGATGTGCGCAAGGCCCAGTGCGACAGTCTCGGTCTCGAAGACTTTTTACTATGATTGGGGATTTTGGTCCATGTCAGCTGACGCCGGCTGTAGTGCTAGCGGCAATTTTCGAACGTCTCGGTGGCCAACAGAGTTATCCCTAAATTAAAAGTAGGTCAAACCTTGCACGGATTTCAAACCCTCTGTGGATTAATTCAACCTGTTCCATCTGCAAGGGGCGAATAATCTAATGAGCCTCTGCCGGCAGCCGCAGCTAGGAGTTAAGAGAATGATTTTCTCTTGCCCGCGAGGACAGTTTGAAGTATGTATCCGGTATTGAACTCATTATACCTCCTGAGAATGAAATTATCAGGTTTTTGTATTAGGCATCTTTTCGAGGTCTACGAAACAGTTTTGGTGATAGATCGACCATGATATTCCAAGGGTGGTGTCAGAATAGCCTGGCGCCTATATTCGCCAAGCTATTCTGACACAGCTCTTGAACTATCATGGTCGATCCACATCCTGTCGTAGCCATGTCAGTTAGGGCTTGTCATGATGAATGCATGTAATCGGGGCAATGCAGCGAGTCCAGTCCTTTTTCCCTTACTATAAAGGGGCGCATTCTACCCTCTTTCCTTACTACAAAGGGGCTCAGCTTTCCTGCGCTTGACCTGATTCTTATCGGTTTAGGAACGCATGTCAAACTCCGATTGCAACTGTTCGTCACTGACAACCGCCTCGCTTAGACTATATATTGGAAAAATCTGAGAAACACACTTGACCATGATAGTTCACGGGTGGCGCCTGAATAGCTTAGCGCCTCAGGCGCCAAGCTATTCTGGCACCAACCTTGAACTATCTTGGTAGATCCATATCTTAATTCCTATAGTGCGCCAGTGTCGCCACATATCGGTTGAACCGCAGTGCATGTTCATAGGAGAAATCGTAGCATAAGAGACATATCCCGCCCCTTCCCCCACAACATAACACCTGTTGATTGCACTGCATGCCGTTAACCGTTTGGCTGTCGGTAACGCTTTCTGTCGATGTGATTCCTACAGGAATCACATCGACAAAAAGCGCTATCGACAGCGAAAGGGTTAAAAAAGCTCTTGGAGCTTCGGAATCTCCTGGATATAATAAACTCAGCTAGAAATATAAACGTTGTGTAACCGTCGCTGCGAAAGATTAAAAAAAAATATATGAAAGGGCTCGGTTGCAATCCTGCATTGTGCAGAAACTGGCAAAAACAAAACACCTGTCATTTGGTAACACAGCAGGACCTGTTCTGAGCGACCACCCTGATGAGACACTACCTGTCGTTAAAGACCGTCATTTAGGTGCCTGTAGCCGCTTATGATAGAGAATAACCCACCGAAGAAAGAAGCACGCTGACAATACATTTTATAAAAATATTGATTTTTTTTCCCTCCAAACTAGACCAACAGATTTCTCGACGCACTGATAAGATAAGAAGCGAAGCGTACACTTGTTTCTTTGTCTATTTTGAAGAAAAAAAAAGAAATATTAATAAATTATGAGGTTACTGTCTTTTCTATGCGTGTTTCTTTGTTCGTTGAGTCACCTTTTAGGTCTGAATTTCATCCTAATGATAGTCTTTAACCACTTCTCTGCCATTGTAGTACGCTTTACGCACATTTCTGTCTCTGAAATCTTGGTTCATTCAACGACCGAAAGCCAACACCGTCCAAACAAAACCAGGGATACAAATTGGTCTCAGCAAGAGACATAGATCCTCATGAGCCCCCGCAATCGCGGGGGCTCATGAGGATCTATGTCTCTTGCAGTTGGATCGTGTTCACTCTTTTCTCGGCAGTGAAGGGGTTAATGGCTGGTGACACTCTCGATCGGCCCTCCCAGACTTCTCTGTCTTTCAAGGCCACTTTTTCTGCTTGGTTGCTTGACTGAACCGGGTTCCGCTGTATAACAGTGCTGTATGAGCGACAGAGAATGGCAGAGTCCGAAATAGCTCAGGCGGTTACTAACGTCCGAGCAGGAGAGCGAAGGGAATCGCCGGGTCGTGGGTTCGAATCCCGTCCCGGTCCCGGTAGCTGGACTCACAATCCAAGGGGGAAAAAACGGATTTGTTCAATAGCATGTCCGTTGAAAGGTCCTGGTAAATCAAAGTGGCACAGTTGGAGTGCGCCTGAGTTGATCAGTGTTCAGGTCGTACACCATAGGCAATAGATTCACTGTCCCCCATAACCCGCCCGTCAGGGCCGCCCATGATCACCTCGGTGCTGTGGACGTTAAACCCGAACTAACTAACCAACCAGACAATGGCCTTTGAGCTGTCATGCATGGTCAATTCCTATCCAGCAACTGTTGGGAAGATCTAGTGCTTAGCACTTGACCAACGATGTCATGCAAGAAAACTCCAGGGGGAGAGACAGGATGGTGCGCGTGTGGGCTTTTCTGCTAAGGGAAGAGACGCCAACTTGAACTAACCGAAGTGAACTTAAACAGTACTGATGATGAGCCCCGGCAAGAAACAATCCACAAAAAAAAAAAAACAAGATGGGATGAACCATAACCCACAAAGTCCCTTCTGTATGAGAGCTGTCTTCTCTGTCAAGGGTCTCTACCTTTTGTCTTTGACTTGATTCTGATGTTGAAATATCTCCTTTTGAAAAAGCCTCGCAGATGTGCCAATGCGTCAGAGTAAGGCGCGCGCGCAGTGCATACGCGTCATTGGTTTGTCAAACGTATTTGTCATAACGTATTTTTTTGTTTTTACCTAATTTTTATATTTAACGTGATATGAGTTTTGCTTTCACCTCAAGACTTGGGAAAATGGTGACAACACTAGAATTTTACGGTACAATTTCATTCTTGCTAAAATTTGTGTGAAATCAGGTTGACTTTACCTAGCTACCTAAGTACACCTGCATACTCCTCTGAAAGCGCGTCGGTGTGTGTGTATGCGTGTGCGTGTGCGTGTGCCTGCATGCGCGCGCTCCAAACATCCTCAAGAGGCATAGCTAGATGTTCTTGCGACCTCCGGGCACATGAGAATATATGCCTCTTTGAGATGCACGCAAATGTGAGAGAGAGAGAGAGAGAGAGAGAGAGAGAGAGAGAGAGAGAGAGAGAGAGAGAGAGAGAGAGAGAGAGAGAGAGAGAGAGAGAGAGAGAGGGAGAGAGAGAGCGAGAGAGAGAGAGAGAGAGAGAGGCGAGAGAGAGAATTACGTCATATTTAGAGTATCTCTGCGTGGTGACGGAGTTGCTTCTTTACGTCACCGCCACTGTCTGACTTTCTCCAGATGTCAAGGTTTTTAACTGTTTTAATTTTTTTTTTCTGATTTTTTTTTTACTGAAGAATTTGTAAAGGTACAAAGCTGGCTAACAAACTCATCCAATGTCTTTCTCCAGACTAGCTAGATCTGGTCACCTAAATGATCTTCTGAAAGCGCGATGATGTGTGTGTGTGTGTGTGTGTGTGTGTGTGTGTGTGTGTGTGTGTGTGTGTGTGTGTGTGTGTGTGTGTGTGTGTGTGTGTGTGTGTGTGTGTGTGTGTGTGTGTGTGTGTGTGTGTGTGTGTTAGTGCGTGCATGCGCCTGCGCTCCAAACATCTCCAAGAGACATAGATCGTCATGCGCTCTCCGGGCGCATGAGGATCTATGCCTCTTTGAGATGCGCGCATGTCTGAGAGAGAGAGAGAAGATTGAATGAATGATTGACTAAGGATGAGAGTAGGCAGCAGGCCTTTACAGCTGCTAAACATTTATAAATCAGAGAAGAGAGAGAGAGAGAGAGAGAGAGAGAGAGAGAGAGAGAGAGAGCGGCGCGCGCGCTCTAAAGACTAGAGAATATTACGTCATATTTGGAGTATTATGTCAATGTCTGCGTGGTGACGGAGTTGCGTCTTTTACGTCACCGCCACTGTCTGACTTTCTCTAGAAGTCAAAGTTTTTTACTGTTTTATTTTTTTTCTCAACAGAATTAATTTTTACTAAAGAAGTTGAAAGGATACAAAGCTGGCTAACAAACTCATTCAATGTCTTTATCCAAACTAGCAATATCCAAAATTTCAAGTTAATATGACAAAATTACGGACTCTAATCTGGGTCAACCGACTTCCTATAAACGGTTGTTTATGTCAAAATCAGACATTCAATTACAAAATGCTCGGAGGTTCTCTTAGCCACCCACTAAAGAAAGTATTTCGCCAAGTTTCAAGCTTAGGTGTACAGAAATATCGGAGATTCTCTTGTTTACATAGATACGCAAACGCACACATACATACATACATACATACGCACATACGGCGCTTCGCGCCAAATGTACGTTCAGCACTCAGCAGCGAGTTTAGCGTAACTAGGCATGACGTAATTTTTATCTTGTTACTTCAATTGTGAGATTTTAGGCCTGCCCGCCTTTGACATCATGATGCTATTAAATTCGCCCCACCGCGACCCGTCCTAAAAAGTTCCTTCTATAAATAGAAGGGATTTTTTTTTTAAACAGGTTACGCTTGCTTTTTCCTCTCTCACTCTCTTGGCTTGGCTTCGCGAACGAAGATTCTATAGGGCTTGCCCACGTCTTCTGCAGGCATTTTCGTGGCTGCGGAGGCCAATCCGGGACAGGCAGGTTCGACCGCAGTGTCTGCAGGGGGAGGTCTGGTCAGGGTTCTGAGTTACGACAACTCTGTTTTTTCTCCTGAGGCGCTTGTCCTTAAGGTTAGCTCTGCGAGAGTCCTCAAAGGAGACGGCTGCCTTGTAAATGGTGGAGCTCCAGGTGTCACGGTCCGCAGCAAGCGAAGACCACTGGCAGTGGTCGATTTGACAGGCACTAAGTAACTTCTTAAGACCATCTTTGTATCTCTTCTTTGGTGCCCCTCTGTCTCGGTGTCCAGTGGCGAGCTCGCCGAACAGAGTGATCTTGGGTAGGCGATGATCCTCCATCCTGGAGACGTGCCCCGCCCAGCGAAGCTGTGTACGCAGCAGCAAAACCTCGATGCTCACAGTTTCCGCCTGTTCAAGGACCTCGACGTTGGTGACATAGTCACTCCAGTGAATGCTTTTTCCAGTAATCAAGTAAACTCCAGTCTATATCCGACTCACCCGCAACAGCAGAACTGAATCGCAACCACTGACCTGGCGAGCAAAAGGACCTCGGGAAGGCGTCAGATTTATCTAGCCCAGGCGCTATTTGCATGAGTGGGCTTAGACCTGAGCCAGCCACTAAGCAAGGTGCACCTTGCTTAGTTGCTGACGCAGGACTAAGCTCATATGCACGGTAAACTTAAAATATCCGACACACTACCGATCCTGCGAAGAAATCGCGACTCAGTACACCTGATGAGCAAAAAATCCTCGGGCCGCGACCGGCCATAGTTGGCCTCACTCACGCCTCTGGTGTGCGCGAGGCCAACTTTGGCCGGTCGTCGGCCCGAGGACAGTTTGCCACACTGCTACCATGCCCCGCGCTGCGGATCTCGGCAACTAGCGACGCCACCTGGATCTAGTCTTGAGCAAAATGGCGTAATTGTGCCCAAATTACCCGCTGGTCTATGTATAGACGCGTTCAGCACCCTTCGGGCATAGAGGAGATAACAAATGCCGTCTGTTCTGCAGCAATAAATCGGGAAAAGAATGCCGCTCAAGAAAGAAAAAAAAGGAAACCGCAGTATTTTCATTACCCACTGCAAGATATAAAAGACTTTCGCATCAAAGACGTCTCCTTTTGCTGGAAAAAAAAAAGGGGGGAGAGCACTCTGAATAAAAAAGGAAAGCCACTGTCAAAAGTATAAAAGGGCATCTCTGTGGAAAAAGTCACTCCTTCAGTGGATTCTTTCGACTGCAAGGGACATAGATTATCATGAGCCTCTGCAGCTGCAGTGATTCATGAGGATCTAAATGCCGCTTTGCTGAAAAGAAAGGCCCCACTGAAATCTGCTCCGATAAGGTAAATAAGTACTGAAAGAATAATCGCGGTTTGCAAAAAAAGGTCTATATCTGTGATGGGCAAGTCACTGATAAAAGACATTGCAGAGCCGAGAGAGCTACGCGGTCTGTACAAGTCTGTGATTTTGGACCTTGCGGCGTGGCGCCGTTAGGTCCAATATCACAGACCAGCAAACGATTATATCGATTTACACGAGGCTGTGTGTCTGCGACTGATTGGGATCGGCACAATTTACTTCCATTTCTCTGTTCCCGATCGTGTTGGGGCACTAACTGAGCTGAAGTCTTCTGAACGGAGCTGACATCAGTTCAACGTTAAGCTAACCCTCTGAGTGTCGGTAGCGGTTTTAGTCGCGATGATTCCGACAGGAATCATCGCGACTAAAACCGATACCGACATACAAAGGGTTAATTTTTTTCAGTTCTACGCTCGTGGGCTTTTCGTAGGCGCGTCACCTGCTGAAGGTACGAACAGACCAAGTGATATTTAACCCCTTCATTGCCAGTGCACGTAGATTCTGTCCCATATCATCCTAGATGCAACAGGGACAATAAAATGGAATTAATCTGGACGCAGATTGTGTGTTTTTAACAGTTACCATGTTTCTCTGTTTTCGGGATCTTCGACATCAGCCGATTTTACAGTGATTTCAAAACCAGGGCGGAACAAGGATGGGGGGGGGGGGAGGGGGGAGGGGAAGAAGGCGCGTGCGTGTTAAGACTCTCACTGACTGCCAAAATATCAAACCGGTGGGGGGGGGGGAGGGAGGGTGTTGCATGTGTGAAAACTCGCCAAAATTTTAAACGTGGGGCAGGAGGGGGGGGGGACCAAACACCCAAGAAAAGGGACTTTGTTATTGCTTTTTTTAATGGGTCGGGAACCCCTGGACCCCCCCCCCCCCCCAGATCCGCCCTGGTTTTGAAATCACTGTAAAATTGGCTGACGTCGAAGATCCCGAAAACAGAGAAACGTAGTGGTATCGATATCCAGGAAAAAAAGAACTGCCGAGCGTGTAAAAATGCAGAGTAGAGCACAATGGAGAAAAAAACACGTTTAGAAAAGACGGTTTCAACAAGAGTGGTTTCAAAAGTGGTTTCAACAAGAGGCATAGATCCTCATGAGCCCCCGCAACTGCGGGGGCTCATGAGGATCTATGCCTCTTGTTGACACCAGTTCAAGTTCAGTCTAGGTTCCTGCGACATCTAGGTGTTATTTTGTTTTGTTTTGTTGTTGTTTTTTTCTTAAATTAACTCCTTCTACCCCAACACCGAAATCCCCAAATTTTGCCGTTGTCCTCTGAAGACTGCACTCTAGTGCAGGACACAGATCGACCATGATAGTTCAAGGGTGATGCCAGAATAGCTTGGCGCCCATAGGCGCCAAGCTATTCTGGCATCACCCTTGAACTATCATGGTCGATCCTTATCTTGCTGTGGTGTGTCTGGGGTAGAATGAGTTAACGAAGATTGTACTAAACGGGATAAAGAGGTTTAAAGAGGGTGGAGTTCCATTTCTTCGGCAGTGAAAGAGGTGTGTGATATCTCCGCTTTTCGATTAGAGTAAGGTCCACTGGGGCTTAAGCCTGCGACTGGGGTTAAAAAGACACAACTGCCCCCATCTGATGTTGCGGGGAGATAACCTGCATGATTTGTTTGTCTGCCCCGATTCTTTTTCCCTTGCATCTGCCAATCTTTGCGCCATCACCGTCAACAGCTCGCAGGTTGAAGCCTCTGTGACCTACCCCGTCTGTGGCACATGGACATATACATTAGGCACAGGCTTGCCAACCTACAGGGCCTCATGAGGACCTACGCTTATTGCAGACGTGGTTCACGGCGAAAAAATGGGATTGTTTTTATGCCGGGACTTCGGGCTTAGCGCTCATTTGCTTTCGTTCTGCCCTACCAGACTATTTGTCTCGAAAAAAAAAAGACGTTTTAAAATTATAATAAAAAGAAGGATAAACGATTTAGACTTGAGACCCGTGGCACCTAAAGGGGTCCGAACACGGCCCCGCCGAAACCCACGACCTTTCCGACGAAAGTCTAAAATAATGGTCGCGATTCGTAAGCATAAACAGGTGAAGAGTTGTTAGAGAACACTTCATTTCTTTCAAATCGGAAAGAAACCTGTTTTACAATATGGACTGTGTTAATCCTAATGTCCTTATACTTAAGATTGCAGATCGTCGCCAACCCTTGTCAGTAATTAACCCGCTCAATGCGGGAAAAAATGTTGACACCACCCAACTGCAAGAGGTGTAGATCCTCATAAGCCCCCGCAGTTGCATTAACTCATTCTACCCCATCACCGAAATCCCCCAATGTTGCCGTTGTCCTCTGAAGACTGCATTGCAGTGCAGGACACAGGTCGACCATGATAGTTCAAGGGTGATGCCAGAATAGCTTGGCGCCCATAGGCGCCAAGCTATTCTGGCATCACCCTTGAACTATCACGGTCGATTCTTATCTTGTTGTGGTGTGCCTGTGGTTGCGAATGAGTTAAGTTGAATTAACGAAGCTCGCACTGAACGGGTTAAATAGGCATACCACTGAGGAATATCAGTACTGGCTCTTCCCCCCAATCAATCTTAACCAATTCACTACTATTGTGCATTTAGAATGTTTCATAAATTAAACGCCAAAGATCCCAAGCCGTATACAGAACACGGATCCGAAATGGTGTCAGCAAGAGGCATAGATCCCCCATGAGCCCCCGCAACCGCGGGGGCTCATGAGGATCTATGACTTTTGCCGTTGGATCCCGCTCAGTTTTAATCGGCAATGCAGGGTTTAATTTTCGTGCCTGTGGTTGTGAAAACGCTTGTCCAAGTTTAATTGTTCATGGATCGAAAATTTCAACTGTTGGGCATTTTATTTGCACAAGTAACCTTGCGATTTATTACACTGACGATTCCCACACGTAGTCCTATTTGCATCATCTCCTATAATATTAGTTAAACCTTTCACCGTTGAGAAAAAATGGAACACGATCCAACTAGAAGAGGCATCGATCCTCATGAGCCCGCGCAGTCGCGGGAGGGGCCCACGAGGATACCTCTTGCAGTTGAATCGTGTTCCCTTTTTCTCGGGAGTGAAAGGGTTAATATCTTTGACTATCAGCACTTGCCTCACGGCTTCCGGGTACACTTTGCATTGTTCTTCTGCGTCCTTAATATGGTCAGTCGATTTTTTTTCAGTTGGCGATGGAATGTGAAGAGTTAACCCTTTGCGTGTCGGTAACTATTTTTGTCGCGATGATTCCTGTCGGAATCATCGCGACGAAAACCGCTACCGACACACAAAGTGTTAAAACAGAAACGAGCATTTATCGGACGAAAAAAAAAAAGTTGCGGAAAGCAGAGTATGAGTTATTCCCATTTCAGACTGAGATCACGGACACGACACGACGAGTAGGTAGTGTCTATTGACAGTGGCTCACCCAGCCCCGATCTATCTGCTAGCAGGCTGCAGGGGCTCCTGAGATTCTCTGCGCCTTCCCGGCAGAGATTGGCCCATTAGTATCATCCGAATGGGGCCGAAAATCAGCAGGGTGAAAAGCACTCACTGTTCAAAGCGAGAGCATTGTAAGCGTAAGAGCTTGATCGCACCACTGTCCGCCCAGGCACACCTCCTCCACTGACTGCGTCAATGTCGTGCCTTTCTGACCCAGTTCTGATTAACTCCTTCACTGCTGGGGTCAGTAATGAACGCTACATTCGCGGGGGCTCCTGAGGGTTTATGTCTTTTGCTGGCTCTGTGTTTTTCAGGCTTATTTCGATCAGGTTTACCGTCTGTGTTTTTACCCTATCGAGACCAAACAGGTGATATTATGACCGCCAAGCGTGTAAAATGCAGCGGAGAACCCAACACACTTAGAAAAGACAGTTACAACACAACGTATTAACTCATTCGAGACGTGCCGCCTCCAGATACGCGGCATAAGCCGCGTATCCGGAGGCGGCACGTCTCGAATGAGTTGATATTTGGGGGTAAACACCCTTTCCTTCGTTGGGTTCTTCTCTGTGTTTCCACGCTAATGTCGGTCAGTGTGCAGTGGATTCAGACGCGAAATTCATGATCATTAGCAGGGAAAGGGTTAAGGCTGGCCTCTTTTGTTGGGCAGCTTCTAGTAGATGTACTTGATGGTCTCGTTTTGAACTTGACACAACTGGGTCACCGACCACTTTGCTTGACGTGTCAATGATGGTTAACAACTAAACAAGGTTCCGTTCTCTGGCATACTGACCCTGTCCAAAGTTTCAACAATATAAACAGGACCGGCGTAAGGAAAACATGATTGACGTCAAAACATAACATGACTGACATGAGAAAATAACGCAACAATCTCTTTGTCCGTCAACAGAGTAAGGAAACGTGTACGAGTTACAGACGTTCACTTCAGTTTGTCATTGTAAACGAGTGATTAACACGATTCCCCTCTGTGGCTGACATACTGACCCTGTTCAAAGTCCAATAATATAAACACGACTAACACAGGAAAAGCAGGACTGATAGGCATATACGAGAGAAACAAAAACGTCACAGACACAATAGAGGGGGGGGGAGGGGGGGGGGGAAACTGGCATAAAAAAATAAGCCAATGATTTTGCTCATCAACAGGACCAGGAAACATGTACGAGTTAGGTCCCCCTGACAGCGGTTCTTGGCCTTTATAGCCGCTGTCAGGGGACCTAACTCATTATAGGCTCTCCAAGTCCTGTTGTCTATCAACTATTGTTTGTTACTGTCTGAGCAGAAGACGTACAAATAATTTTGGCGACCGTTATCTGATGTTGTGAAAATGTCAGTTATGACAGGACTACGTTCGCACGCAAAAACATCGAGGCGATCGAGGAAAACCAGGATATTTTCTGCGTTGATGGTCACACGAGTTTGATTTTCAACATCCTTTGGCAATAATTGATATCTGGTGGGGCTGAGAGAGGGCGCGACAGGTCGTGGGAGAGGGGGGGGGGCGGAGGTGGGAAAGGGGGGGGGGGTAAAGAAAAGTCAGTCAGTACTAATCAGACGTTCAGATTTCAACATCAAAATACATCTTGTCAATGACGCATTTCCTCGTCCGGCATCAATTACACAGTCGAAGCTGTCAAGGCCGCGACCACCTGTCTAAGCAAATCATCTGTTGTTGGTCCGTGGTGTTCTTTCTGTTACTGACTTAGATGGCTCTGCGTAAAGAAGCCACATTTTAAGGTGAGCATTTTTTGATAGTCGTTGTACACATGTCTGACTGTAGAATATACGCCTTCCTTTCCACTGGACGCACATTCTGCTTCTGAAATATTTATTTATTCAACGAACACAACAGTGCAAGTAACACGAACACAACATCGGTCTCAGCAATAGGCATAGATCATCATGAGCCCCCGCATTCGCGGGGGCTCATGAGGATCTATGCCTCTTGCAGTGGGACTTGCGTTCACTTTTTCTCGGCAGTCTTTTGCATCTGTGCTGTTCTTTGTTTCCCGTCAGTGAAAGGGTTAAAGCTTTGGTTGCTTTTTGGTCTTGACACATAAAATGTTAAGTCTTGCAATCCTGACTCCATTAACCTTAATGCGCTCAGTGCCCCCTCACAAACATTTCAATGTAGACAAAGAAAGTCCCCTCACGCCCATCACCAGTATGCAGAGGACAAGGTGACTTTAAAAAAAAATATATTATTCACTTCAGCTCTGAAAGAACGTTTCATTGAAACGCGCTCAGCGTTGTAAATGATCCGAATTCACTTGTCAGGGGCAAGACTAGACGAACTTGAAGATTCTAACCGGGCCTGTTTGCGTGTCGGTAACGGTTTCAGTAGTCGCGATGATTCCTACCGCTACCAACACCAAGCGGTTTAAGCACCCCTGCAGGAACAGGAGAATTATGCCTCCTGCTGAAAGAGGTTTCCGTTGTTACTCGATCGTTTCTGAATTTGGAAAATTACAGTATATCAATTTTTGAGCCGGAAAAGCGAGAATGCATTATTATACAACGAAAGCCTCGCTTTTCTCAAAAATAAACATAATGGCTTCTGCAAAATCACGCCTTTGTTTGTTGCTTTTTGGGGGTTTTTTGGGGCGGGGAGGGGAGGGGGAAGAGAGATTTTCATTGTGTCCACATAATGAAAATCTTGCTTTCCCCTTCCCCCCCCCCCCTCCCCCCGCCACTAACCCCTCCCCCCCCCCCACACACACACACACACCCTCCCCCCCCCAAAAAAAAAAATAAATAAAAGACATACTGGATTTGTTACCAAATCATGGCCGGAATTTTAGAGTGTTATTGTGGGGTAAGTGTGTATCCCTAGGCCTACGTAACGCGATAACAACGTGTCGATAACACTAGGATCGCTAGCACTGCATGTTGCTGGCAGCTACATCTCTGGCAGCTGGGTGGTGTTTCAGTGCAGTCCGGCCTGTTCACTTAATTTAGTGCCGAAGGACTCTAAAACAGAATTCTGTAAGTCAGCCAGTCAGTCAGTGTTCGCATTTGCTCGGCAGTGAATGGGTTAATCTGTCTTTCCGCTGGGGATTCCTTTCGGGGCTGAACATGTGTACTACCAATGTTCCTCCATGTGTTATTATGCTTACCTGCATCGGATCACAAGGTGTGCCACAGTGGGGGGGGAGGGGGAGGGGGGGCCAGGGTATTGGGGGGGGGGGGGGGGAAAGTCTGTCATGTCGAAGACAAAGGTCACGCTATGCACAAGGCATCAGAACAGCGTGAACTTAAGAGCCGGCATGGGAAGTCCGGCCCGGGGTCAGTTGTTGCATGTGTGAGCTTAGTCCTGCGCCAGCCACTAAGCAAGGTGCTCCGTGATAGCCGGAGCACCTTGCTTAGTGACTGGCGCAGGACTAAGCTCACTCAGGCAACTGGCTCACGGTGAATATTCTCAGTTGAGAAGCAGGGATGTTAGTGAATGCATCTGAATCTACATAACCTCCCAGTTGCAGGAAATTTGTCCCAGCCATTAACTGCCAACCAACTGCCCCTCTGCCGCATTGCAGCGAAATTGTTGCGTGGGACCAAACGAGTGACTAAAAATATCTCGAAACAAAACTACGACGGGCGGGTGCTGGCCGGCCTACTGAAAATGACTGACGTGCAACTCGAACCTGATTTCACTGACCTGTGAAATGATAAGTTGTGTGTTCGTCGCGTTTGAAACGACGGCACGCTGAACGTCATAACACACCACATGAAGATCACAGATGTATACATAGGCATAAAGAACATGGGATTAAGAAGAAACATAAATCCCCATTATGTGTACTGCAGGTGGGTAGCGTTCGCTTTGCCCCGACTGTTAGGGGTTAATGCACTTTGACTATCATTTTCCTGTTTAAAAAAAAAAAAGTCACTTATATTTATTAAGGGACTTTTTAGGATGGGTCGCAGTGGAGCGAATTCAATAGCATATCATGCCCATGACGTCATACACCGCAAGGATTCACTGAACCTCTGAAGTAGTTACAAGACAAAAAGTATGTCATGTCTAGTTGCAGTTCTAATGATTTTGTACTTCCTGTAAATTAGCATGAAGGTGCAGCGTCCTTATAGCATGTCTTACGTTTATGTGTGTATATTTTAGACCGGCTGGAGACATTAGTTCAAAATTCTGTTGTGTTTTGTTTTCACACCTTGTCGCTGTCGGGACATTAACCCTTTTAAGTCCCGAGGTCCCATTTCTCAAATTTTGGAGGTATTGCCTAATGACTATGTATAAGTTGTAGGAGATGGATTGATCACGATAATTCAAGAGTAGTGCCAGATGAGCTTGGCGCCTGAAGGCGCAAAGCTCATCTGGCACTACCCTTGAATTATCATGATCAATCCATCTCCTGCTGCAGTCCTGGGGGTAAAAGAGTTAAGCGATGTACAGCCATGCCCTGATTTGAAGAAAATAACTACTCTGAACGAACGAAACTTTTTATTGCAGGATGGAGCTAAGCTTGCTTGCAAACCTTTCTCACAAGCTGTCCTGTCCTAAAATTTGAATTGCAAGAAATAACTTGAAAGTATTTCCAGACTGAAACGTGGCGAGACTGAGGTGCCGCACGGCAAAAGGTCGCATGCCCCTGTAGTGTTTCTGAAGTCTTTGCAAACTCAAAGCCCAAGCACCCCCAGCCAGCCATCCAACTAGCATGGAATCAAAATGATGTCAACGAGAGGGATAGATCTTCATGAGGGTCATGAGGATCTATGCCTCTTGTAGTTGGAAAGTTCTCGCCATGACCAAATTTCCACCTGAATCAAGCTATAATTCACCTATGACTTCTTCCTCAGCTTTAACCCCTATACTGCCGAGAAAATGTGATCGCAAGCCAGCTGCAAGAGGCATAGATCCTCATGAGCCCCCGCAGTTGCGGGGGCTTATGAGGATCTATGCCTCTTGCTGACACCGTTTTGATTCCACGCTTAGGTGAAAGGCTAGGACTGTTGAGTTTGCAAGGATTTCACAAACGCAATCTGCGTGCACTGGCAGTGAAGGGGTTAAGAGGTGTGTTGGCGAATGATATCAGTGAATGACGTGAATCCTCAACAGCAGGAGGCACGGGTTCTCGTCCTATGAGAGTATGTGCCTCATGCAGATCAGATGGAGGTGGTTTGTTTCAGGTACCGTAAAGTGAGTGCTGGAATCGCTTGAACACCCAGGCTACAAGCCGAGGTCGCGCATGGCGCGACCTTTTGCTTTTAACGGTCTCACAATGTTGTTTACACCAGCCAATCTAGAACGCAGAAACAGAAACCTCTAGGCAGGTATAGTTCGTTTGACATCGGAGCGCACAGCGTTTTTCGCAAATACCTCCGCAAAGAACCACTTTTCTATACCAATCTTAGAACAAAATTCTTAGTAATATCATTCAGTGACCCTTGACCTAATACGATTTACTTTTAATAAACTCAAACAATGTGTCAGTTTTGCTGTACAGTAGTAGAAGAAAAAAAAAAGAATCTTTTTCATGAAATCACTGATTTTACATCCCTAAATGTGCCACAGATACATTAAACCCAGTATTAGAAAGATCCGTTTTCACGTGAGTTGGCCAAGTTTTCAAACCTGACTGAAACAGCGCAGAGATACATGAAGTCTGCATGATTGACCTTGATATTGAAATCTGCCGGGGTTCTACTGATTTAGGGTATTGGAAATGGCTTCTTCTTGTCTTTTCACCATTGTTTTTACCAATGTTCAGCAAAATCGACAAATCACGGGAGTTCAGTAAAAAATATTCCATATTAGATCAATTGTCGCTAAATGATATTTATTTTTAAAGTGGTACAGAAAATATTCGGAGATATTTAGGGAAAACGTTGCGCGTTCCAATGTCAAACTGTTAAACGGCCTATAGGTTCGTGAGAGTGAACCTACACGCCCCCCCCCCCCCCCACCCCCCCCCCCCCACCTCCCAATCTTTATCCCCACCCACCCTCACCACCGAGCGCGAGAGAGAAAACTCCAGAAGTCACAAGAAAAATGTATTGTGAGGCCTCCGTCCTGTTTACAAAATATCAAATACATATATTGACATAATCACTATACAAACCAAACTGTCAGACAGAGATAGAGAGAGATTTCCATGTCATGACGCAAGAAAAATCCCAACAACACTGTTCACTGCATTTTCATACACTGATGTATATATATACAAGAATAATACAGTGCACTACTTAGAGATGTGACACATTTCGGTACTTTTGTTCTGAGCAAAAGAAATACTGAATTGTCCATGCAGCCACTACTTGCATACGGCAGAAAAATGCATGTGTGCAAAAGACCACTGCGCCTGTTGGTGGGTGGATCACCTAACGGTCCTAGTTCACCCCCACCCCCCACTCCCCCACCCGCCACCCCCCTCCCCCACTCCCCCACCTCCCACCGCCCAACTCCACCTTCTCCTCCTGCCTTCACCCCTTTTCCCATTAGTACCTTAACCAGTGCTGGTCCGACCCTTGAGCCCGTTGCATGGGTGAGCTTAGTCCTGCGCCAGCCACTGAGCAAGGTGCTCCGCTATAGCGGAGCGCCTTGCTTAGTGGCTGGCGCAGGACTAAGCTCAATCGCGCAACAGGCCTCACGAATAATGCGTGTACAGACAAAAATGTCAGACTACCCAATGGGACAATGAAACGGCGTGCGTACCTATTTCTTACCTAGATCCCTTGTCGCGCACGCTCATAGATTGCTGCTTCCGGTCTAACGGCGTCAGTAACTCTTTTATATCTAGTGGAGTCTTATCGCAAGCAAGGCCCTTACGCTTTGGAAACACATGGCTAAATGGTCCCACCAACAGGCACAGATCTTCATGAGCTTTACGTAGGCTGGTGGACCGAGGCTCTGATCCATCAGCCTTCGAAAGCTCATGCGGATCTATATCTCTTTGGGTTCAAGTTCTCGCAGCTGGATGGTGCAGTTTAGCGTAGAATGGCGTCACCCGTGGGCAACTCTTTCTATCTAGAGACTAGCCGCCGCTGTCGACTCCCTACGCTTCGGAAACACAGCGGCAAATGGGCTCGGCAAGACTGAGGCGTAGATCCTCATGAGCTCTCGCAGGCGGATATGCCTATGACCCATCAGCCTGCGGGTGCTCATGAGGATCTATGCCTCTGTAGGCTCTTGCAGCTGTGTGTTGCTTTCTCGGCGTCAGCGGCACCTTCCTGGTTTTCTGGCATCAAAGATCGAGAGTTGGGTTCACGCTGGGAGTAACGTCCCTTGATGGCCGTTTAGATTCCAGGGGAAGTTCACCTTTAGCAAGTTTGACCGTTGACCTATGGCAAAAGGTAGCGGCCCCTGCTTGGAATAAAGTAGTAAAGACATGAATGGCCCAAAGGCCGAAACACATTTTCATGTTTTCAAGAGAAACCCTTGCACCACAACCCTCTGTTAAGGACCTGCATTTCAAGTCAAGAATTAAAACTTGCAGAGATATTTCAAAACTGAATTTAAAAATTCAGGGTTTGGGTTTTTGAACGCCCTGCAGACGACAAAAACCATCTCACGGTAAAAATCTTCTGCAGCCTCAAATTTTAAACCCACTGAGCCGTGACACATTACAACAACTTACTGATCAACCGCGATAGTTCAAGGCTGTGCCGAAATAGTTATTCGCCGGCCAACTCAGGCCGGCGTCGGTGTACTTTTTGTCCTCAGACGGCATAGGCTCGCCGGCCTCGCTTATACTACGCTGCAATGTAAACGCGAAAGACCGTAAGTCAATTTTCGTGAAAAGCGATATTTTTGTTGTTATACAATGAAAAGCTCGCTTTTCACACAAAAAATGGACTTACTGTATTTTTCCTATAAGGCGTCATGAGGGACACAAAGAAGACATGTTAGGCCTCGTCTGCGTTAACCCCTTCATGGCCAGTGGACGCAAGACTGTGTCCCTGAACTTTCGTTAGTTTGACGGCATAGTGTCCGAGCCGTCCAAGGGATGGATGCAAAGTGGTTTCAGCAAGAGGCATAGATCCTCATGGGCCCCCGCGACCGCGGGGGCTCATGAGGATCTATACCTCTTGTAGTTGGGTGGTGTTCGGAGTTTTTCTCGGCAGTGAAAGGGGCAAGCCCACCCACACCGTCATTGGCTCTGATTTTCTTGACCTCTTGACATGGGGAGGGTTAAACGCCAGGCCCCGTTATCATGTCCAAGTCATTTCAACACAATGTCCACCTTCAGTCAGGGTATATTATGTGCATTAGCATCTGATAACTTCGGTCTTCAAATCTCTTGAAAGCATCCAAGCGTTCAGAAACTGTGGTGTGGTTTCCTTACTAGGCATGTTCCTTCCTTTCTGTGGATTTTCTATTCATAAATCAACCTTGACCGTGGGGTCATCACTGTAGATCCGGCTGTCACACGAGATCCTTTCAATACAACGCTGTAGAACGTTCAGACTTGTGCGGGAAAGTAAGCTTTTGACAGCTATAAACGGCCTTGTTGCAATGCGCTGGTGTATGGGGTAACTGCTAACTGGGACAGGTTAACCCTTCCGGTAGGAATCAACGCGACAAAAACCGCTACCGACACGCAAAGGGTTAACCTAACTGCTATGCCACGGCAGATAACCGAGCAGAACGATACATGAACACATAATAAGGAAACATCAGGGTGCAAACTTTTTGACACTTTTCTTTCTTATTATTCTTCATCAGAGACAAAAATCGTTGCTACGAATGTCCACATCATTTATTTGCCGCGGTGGCTCGTGTGTATTTGTGGATGGGTAAAACCTGGCGGGTTGAGGTCACTTTCCCCCAAATCAGTATAAACCATAGCAGGTTCGGCGCGTTTTAAGAGTGTCGCCGGCGGGAAAAAACTGTAAGTTTTACAATCACAGACGCGCATGCACGCAGGTCCAGCCTAGTTTCAGAACCTGACCTCACCAGGTGAAAGGGCGCGCCCCTCTGCGGACACCTGCAATCAGTTTCAATAGTGTTCCCGTCAAGGGAGATTAGCGACTATCAGCAAAACGGCAATGTAGCCTGTCACCTTCCCGACGCCCTGACTCTCATGTGGTCAGTAAAGTGTCCGAGTTGTCAAAAAAAAAATTTAGGTGGGGGGGGGGGGGGGGAGAGGCATCTGCAAGAGGCGTAGATCATCAGGAGCCCCGGCCGGCATTCGCGGGGCATCCTCAGTGATGATCTGCGCCTCAGTCTTCCTAGCGTCATTTTACACCAGTGCTCCTTGCAAGGTAATGTAAAGTTTAACATGAGCTGGTTTATCGTTGATGCATCTTCAAAACAAGGTTGTCGGCTTTTGTTTTTTAGTAGCCCGTGTGCTATTAACCCGTGTCGTGTACCCTTTAGCACCTTTCACCTCGTGAACTATTGGGATTTTAACGTCCCATGCTCGTGTAATGACCGGCGACGTTTGTTGGGGTTTTTTTTTTTGTTTGTTTGTTTGGGTTTTTTTTTGGTTTTGTTTTGTTTTGGTTGGGTTTGTTTGTTTGTTTGTTTGTTTGTTTGTTTGTTTGTTTGTTTGTTTGTGTGGGGTTGTTTTGTTGGGGTTTTTTGGGGGTTTTTTGTTTGTTTTTTTTTTTGTTTTTGTTTTTTTTTTTGGGGGGGCCGGGTTTACCTCGTGAATAAAATAACAACCCTTAAGCTCTCAACTGCCGGGGCAAGGCAAACGCAACCCAGCAACAAGAGACATAAATCCTCATGAGCCCCCGCATTCGCGGGGGCTCATGAGGATCTATGCCTATTGATAAGACCACTTTGTATCCGTCAGTTATATTTGGCCGGAAGTGCAAGACTTTATTATGCAAGTAAAGCTGATACATTCAACAGCGTCATAGTACTCGATAGTTTCGTACTCACGTAACAACATCTAATTGCTTTCTAAACAACAACAACAAAAATGACAGCGGTATTACTGATTCTTTTTACGCAAAATTTATGTTAGCCGGCTGTTTTGTTTCCTTATTTGAAACCGTGTTTCTCTCTTCGCGTTTGTTATTTTGTTACAATTTACGCGTTTAGAGGCCACTATTTCGGTCTGGGGTTCATATGTCACAATAGTTCGGCGCAGCGTCTTCGTAATTAACCCCTTCACTGTCGAGAATAATGAACACAATCCAGCTGCAAGAGACATAGCTCCTCATGAACCCCCGCGACCGAGGGGGCTCATGAGGATCTATGCCTCTTGCTGAGACCAATTTGTATCCATGTTTCTTGGACGTTTTTCGCTTTTGGTCGCTGAATGTTCAAAGATTTCAGAAACAGAAATGTACGTGCAGTGACAGGGAAGGGGTTAAAGTAGAGCTACATATCGCCTATCCGCCGGATGCGGCGCGGTTTCGAATGTGTTAACTGGTCAGATTTAGTGTCCTGATAGTCGACACGGTCTTTGCGATGACGCCTCCTTAGTCCCACGGCTGCCAAGGAAAAGTGAACACAGCCCAACTGTTGCGGTCATTTGCAAAGGGATGAGAGACTTATCCACTGCCGAGGAAACTTTGAACACCACCCAAATGCAAGAGGTGTAGATCCTCATGAGCCCCCGCAGTTGCGGGGGCTCATGAGGATCTATACCTCTTGCTCGCACCTCTTTCAATCCATGTTTCTGTGAAAACTAGGGCTTTTTGCTGTTGAATCAAGGAAGACTGCAGAAACACAGTCTGTGTCAACTGGCACTGAACATGTTGTTCGGTGAAGGTTGTAGGCGCGGAAATGGATGGAAATGCGACAATAACCCCCATGTATACTAAACATCAAACGGCGCTGAACTGATATACTGACTATAGTCACTATACTGACGAGCAAAAGAAATGCGATGACTAAAAGAAATGTCGCATTTCTTTTGCTCGTAATATATAGTATACAGTATACAATACAGTATACAATACAGTATACAGTCACAGATACAGATAAGTGTTGTAAGATGCCCAACCATCCCCTCACCCGATTTCCTTTCTCCCGTACACTCACACACCCCTTTCTCTCTGCCTTGGCATTTTTGCATCAAAACAAAGACCACAGTGTGAAAATCCTTCAAGTAACCTTTCCCACTGCAAGAGGGACAGATTCCCATGTGCCCCTACAGCCGCAGGGGCTCGTGAGTATCTGTTCCTCTTGCCGCTAGTGATCAGACAACTTACATCACTGCTCGAGTCCGGTTGGTTAAAGTGCGTGACTGTATATATAATATCGGAACCTGCTGACGTAAACAGGAAGCTATTTCCGCATCTTAATGGTAGTCTCAGGTCTAAACACCAGATGAATTCCTCAGCTTCAAGACTGAGCAGACGTGGACTTGTCTGTAAAAAGGGTCGATCGATGGGCAAGAGGAATACATTTTTATGTGCCCCTGCAGGCTGCAGGGGCACATGAGAATCCACGCCTCTCGCGGATGAGAGAGACTCTTCAAGCAGACTGGACTGCCAAGAAAACCCAAAGAAAATCCATTACCAAGGACAATCACATCACACTCAATTGCATTTTCGGGTGAAACCCTATCTTCAAAGAGGTCCTCGGGCCGACGTCGGTTGCAGTGGGCCCGCGCACAGTTGTCGGCCTGAGGGTATATTGCTTAATGGAAACGTAAGCCAAGGGTCAGCTCGTAGACCCAAGTGCATGTGTGCCACCTGCCGAGACCGTTTTGTGCCCGCGTTCCTTTGGCGGCCTCAGGGAATGTTTGGCGTTGAATTTACGTGGATTTCACAAACACAATCTGTGTCCGCTGGCAGTTAACCACTTCACTGCCGTAAGAATTTAAACACCACCTAACTGCAAGAGGCATAGGTCCTCATGAGCCCCCGCAGTTGCGGGGGCTCATGAGGATCTATGCCTCTTGCTGAGACCAGTGTGTATCGGATGTTCGTTTGGAGAGTTGTGGTTTCAGTGATTTCAGAAACAGACTGTACGTCCACCAGCAGTGAAGGGGTGAACTGTGAGACTCTGTCACAAAGATCTTGAAGACTACGTGGGATTTGCAACAATTTGTCACGAATCTCTCGATCGGAGGCTACAAGAGCTGTGTCAGTGACAGCCACATTTTTCTAATGAAACACTTTGAAACTTCGACTTTTTGTGATAATTGTCACATTGTTGCAAAGTTCGCTACAAAAGGCCCCTTTCCCACAAACTGGCATTGTCCTGAACTCGGTAAGTTCGAAGCCGGTTTTATTTCCCGTAATTCAAGCTGCATGGAGTTACATGCCCGTAAACGGAAGTTGTCGGACACGGCGGCCATGACACCTGTGGAGCAATTTATGTATTCGAGTTTTAGTTCCAGGACCCAGCTGTCGATGACTTGAGCAAAGTTTTAGCCGTTTGGCGATAGGAATCATCGCGACAAAAAGCGCTACCGACAGCCAAAGGGCTGGTTACATTGGTTGCCCCCAAACTACCCCCCCCCCCAAACCACCCCACCCCCACCCCCACCCGCCCCCACCCTCCCACCCCCACCCCACCTCCACACACACACACACACACACACACACACACACACACACACACACGCACACGCGCGCGCGCGCGCGCGCAATTCGCGACCACTGATGCAGCATTAGCGAATCGAGAGAGACATTAGATCTGCAAGTGGCATTGACTCCATGAGTCCCTGCGGCGAGTTTCACGTGCAACAGCTCGCATTCTCCTTGGTCCCCTGACGCAGCTTTGTGACGTATAATTTAAATCTACGCGTCTTGCTGTATGTGGTTGGGCTGGTGCTGAAAAACCGGACCAGGGACTTGCCGGCGGCATCCCTGTACCCATGACCTTCATGGTTTAACCCTTTCACTCCCGAGAGAGACCGAACACGACCCAACTGCAAGACGTATAGATCCTCATGAGCCCCCGCATTTGCGGGGGCTCATGAGGATCCATACGTCTTGCTGAAACCACTTTGTATCCGTGTCCTGTGGACGGCTGTGACTTTCGGTGGTTGAATGATTGCAAGATGTTCAGAAACAAAAAGTTCACAGTGGCAGGGGAAGGGGTAAAACGGGCCGTAAAGGGTTAATTGTTTCTTTTTTTAAAACTTATTTAGACATTTTTGGTATGTCATACAGCAATGCTGGACAAAAGGCTACAACAAACTTATGAAGTTTAAGTGTCGTAAAATGACGGGCATTTCTGCTCTCCTTCTCCTTAGTACGCAGGAGAGCTCTTCCGTTACACACAATGGCGAGCAGCAGAAAACCTGTTACATGTGTCTACTCACACAAGAAGGGTAGGAAAGTCTTAGTTTAGGCGAGACAACATTGATAACCCGTTGCATCGGCAAAAGTTTAGCAGTGCAAGTCCGCCAAGCAGCAGAAACGTTAAGCGCTTAGCGCTTAACGTCTTTTGTCCACCATGAAGGTGATTTCGAAGACCGGGCACCGTGTAGGGTCTGAACAAAAAATTAAATTGGACCCCAGCTAGATTCGAACCCGGACGACAGTCGAACGTTCTACCACCGAGTCACCCAAGTAGCAGATCGCTTTCAGGAAGGAAAAATGTAAGACGCAGGAGATGGATACATGCCTACACCAGAGAAAAAAAATGTAATAGATGCTGTGTGCGTTTCTGTATAAGGCACAGCATTTTCCAGCGAGGCCTTTTCCTGGTGTATGCCCCCACCTCCAACAGTAAGTCAGTGACGGAGGTCATGCATAGGTCATCGGCTTTTCAACTGAAAAGACAACACAATGACTCTACTCAGTGTTAACCCCATCCCTTTCAGCGAACGCGCATTTCGTTTCTGAAGTCTTTGTTCATTCAACGACCGACAGCCACACTAAACTGTCCATGAAACGTGGATACTTACAAATTGGGTCTCAGCAAGAGGTATAGATCCTCATTCGCGGGGGCTCATGAGGATCTATGTCTCTTGCAGTTGGATCGTGTTCATTTTTTTCTCGGCAGCGAAGGGGTTAAGCACAAACTTTCACATCAAAGACCCATTTCCACCGCGGCAGCAGCTTAGCGTAAAGTCAGTGACAGCCATCAACGTGACAAGTGACAGGTTTCTCTCCGTCAGATTTACAGACACTAACAAAAGATCCACTGAATCCAACATAACCGTAAAAATGTCTTGTTTAACCTCTTCGCATCTACTAGCGATACCGTTCGGCGGAAAAGACTGTATCGAATGTATCGTCAGTAGCACTCAAGAGGTCAATGGGACTACGTATCCTATAATTATTCGAAAGTTTCGTGGGTCTAAGGTACCGGCAACACTGAGTTGCAGTTGGCCAGTTTTCTAGCCTTCTGTGCTCAAGGAGCCAGTTTTCACAAGCAAGGTCTAGTCGCTGCCAAGAACAAAAAGTCAGTTGCTGTGTCTTTAGAGAGCAGACTAACCCACTGTCGAGAAAACGTGAACGCGATCTAACTTCAAGAGGCACAGCTCCTCGTGTCCCCACGCTACAGCGGGAATGATGATCTATGTCTCTTGCTGAAACCACTTTGTGTCCGTGTTCTTTGGTATGTAATAATAATAATAATAATACCGTTATTATATAGGCGCTTTTTCTCAATTTTTGGGCGAATCGACTCAAAGCGCCGCGAACTGAAACCCAACACGCACACTCACGTAACAGACACGGATTTACGCCATTTAAGACAAACACAGTACAAGACAGACGAAGGGCCAGTTCAGCTACTGAAGTTACAGAGATTTTTGATCGCTTTTATTTGAAATTTGTAAAGTGGCCTGAAACCGGTACCAAAGTGTGTGTGTGTGGGGGGGGGGGGGGGGGGTGGAAGAACCGGAGTACCCGGAGAAAGAACCCCCGACATGTGTCGTGGCTTTTGGGTCGTTCAGTGAACACAGATTTATAAACAAAATGTACGTCCCCTAGCATGGAAGGGGTTAAAGGCCCACTACCGCCGTAAGTGTTCAAATATACGCTTTTGTAACAGATGGTTACGAAACACTACACACAAGTCTAGTTATGGTTCACTTAAGCACTGGAGAATCCAGTTCAGCATGTGTCGTCTTAATCTCAAGTAGTGTGACAATGACTCCATTCAGTTCTATAAATACAACGGTATCAGTACGAGAAACAGCTAAAAATAGATTGGCACGCTTACGACTGCGCAGAATAAATAAGGGCGATTACGCGTGGGTGTTTGCTGCATGTCCAATCTGCCGTTAAAGTTCATTAGGTGTGTCGACAAGGTATAATCCATACAAATGGTCCTGAAATGTGTCTTCTGATTTACGAGTCCGAAATAGCTCAGGCGGTTAAACGTCGGAGCAGGAGAGCGAAGGGAATCGCCGGGTCGTAGGTTCGAATCCCGTCCCGGCCCCGGTAGCTGGCCTCACAATCCAGGGGGGAAAAAACGGATTTGTTCAATAGCATGTCCGTTGAAAGGTCCTGGTAAATCAAAATGGCACATTTGGAGTGCGCCTGAGTTGATCAGTATTCAGGTCGTACTCCATAGGCAATAGATTTCCCTGTGCCCCATAACCCGCCCGTCAGGGCCGTCCATGATCACCTCGGTGCTGTGGACGTTAAACCCGAACTAACCGAACCGATCTTCAGATTTTCGCGTAATGGTACTTTAAGCCCCGACGCCCTACAACAGGTGATTGATGGACCATGATGATTCAAGGGTAGTGCCAGATTAGTTTGGCGCCGTCAGGCGCCAAACTAATCTGGCACTACCCTTGAATCATCATGGTCGACCCATCTCCTGGAACTGGTACATACTTGTAGTTGTTAAGTGACACCTCCCAAATTTGGGAGTTGATGCCTTGGGGTTAAATGAGTTAATATTCTTGACTGCTCACTGACAATATCGCTCGGTGGAAAAGACGTTTAACCCTTGGGGTGTCGGTAGCTATTCCTGCGGATATCGTCGCGACTAAATCCGCTACCGACACCCCAAAGGGGTTAATTATGTAGCAGTCAGTGTTGCGGCAGTTAATGTACTCTTAGTCGAAGTATTACTGGCGTGCCTTTTCCGTCCGACGGTATCGTCATTCAAGGGGTTAAGACTCAGGTTGTAATGTGTTTGCTGGTCCGTGATTTTGATCCTCAGCCCATATAACCCCTTGGCCTCAATTTTGGACTACGACTACGCACCAGTTTGCAGGAGATAGATGGACCAGGATCATTCATTTGTATTGCCAGATCTTTGGAGGTGTCGCCATACGACTACGCACCAGTTTGAAGGAGATGGCTGGACCAAGATCATTCATCTGTATTGCCAGATTTTGGAGGTGTCACCTAACTACTATGCTTCAGTGGCAGGAGATGGATCGACCATGATAATTCAAGGGTAGTGCCAGATTAGCTTGGCGCTAGCAGGCGCCAAGCTTATCTGGACTTACCCTTGAATTATCATGGTCGATCCATCTCCTGCCTTAGTGCGTCGCGGTTAAATGGGTTAAGATTTTAATGTGTCATAGCCGCTAATAGAAAATAACGCTTAAAAATCGCGTTCCTGTGCCTTCCGGTTTCCCTTGAGACCTGAACGCCCGCTTGCAGTTGTCCTTCAAGTTTACCTTGGGTGTTTGTCTGTGTGTTGTATACATGTGCTTGTGTGCGAGAATGTCAGAATATATGCCTACGTGTACGCGCGCTAAACATGCCACGAAATGATACTGGTCATATGTCTTACCGATTGGGAGGGGAGGGGGGGGGGGCAGCTTTTAATAGCGTCTATGCATGTGTATGACGGCGAGAAACAGAGGCTCTCTTCAACACCTTGTTCGACAATACAGAACGCATGTACGATCGTAATGCTGGTTCTGTGTGTTGCAGTTACATTGCCAGCTTAGTGCTGGAGACCGATTTCACCAGTACTGCTCAAGGTTTTGTGCCTAGATTGGCTTGGCGCGAAAAGGGACGCCAAGACCGGCATTCAATCACAACCCTAGAGTTGTTTTAAACGGTGTACATCTTGACTTGCACAGTGTCGATGGCTGGAGTTTTATTGTCATATGCAATTCAGTTAACATTTCATAAGAGTTTCGTACGCTCCATAAATTTCTTCGTTGCAGTTCAAGGGCAGTGACAGATTAGCTTGGCGCCTGTCCAGGCGGCAAGCTAATCTGCCACTGCCCGCCTTGAATTATCATGACTGACAGACCAATCCGTCAGGCCAGGCAGCTTCTACACAAAGACGCATCCAAAACGTTTTGCGAAAATCATCATCACATATAAAAACAAGATGGGATGAACCATAACCCTCAAAGTCCCTTCTATATGAGAGCTGTCTTCGCTGTCAAGGGTCTCTACCATTTGTCTTTGACTTGATTCTGATGTTAAAATATCTCATTTTGAAAAAGCCACGCAGATGTGCCAATGCGTCATAGTGAACTCTAGAAGGGGCGCGCGCAGTGCACACGCGTCATTTGTCATGACGTTGTTTTTTTGTTTTTGTTTTTACGTAATTTTATATTTAATGTGATATGAGATATGCTTGGACTTGGAAAAATGATGACAAAACTAGAATTTCACGGTACATTTTCAGTCTTGCTATAATTTGTGTGCAATCAGGTTGACTTTACCTAGCTATATGCTATACTAAGTACACCTGCATGCTCTTCTGAAAGCGCGGCGATGTGTGTGTATGCGTGTGCGTGTGCGTGTTTGCATGCGCACGCTGCAAACATCCTCAAGAGGCATAGATGTTCATGCGCCCTCCGGGCACTTAAGGATCTATACCTCTTGGAAATGCGCGCATATGTGCCATTGGTTTGTCAAACGTCATTTGTCATGACGTATTTTTTGTTGTTGTTGTTTTTACGTAATTTTATATTTAATGTGATATGAGTTTCGCTTTTGCGTACAATTTCAGTCTTGCTATAATTTGTGTGAAATCAAGTTGACTTTACCTAGCTACATGCTATACTAAGTACACCTGCATGCTCTTCTGAAAGAAGGTCGATGTGTGTGTTTGCGTGTGCGTGTACGAGTGCGTGCGTGCATGTGCGCGCTCCAAACATCCTCAAGAGGCACAGATGTTCATGCGCCCTCCGGGCACATGGGAATCTATGCCTCTTGGAGATGCGCGCATATGCCGTGTGAGAAAGAACGAGCAAGAGAGAGAGAGAGAGAGAGAGAGAGAGAGAGAGAGAGAGAGAGAGAGAGAGAGAGAGAGAGAGAATTACGTCATATTTAGAGTATCAGTCTGTGCATGGTGACGGAAGTGCTTCTTTTACGTCACCGGCACTGTCTGACTTTCTCTAGAAGTGAAGGTTTTTTAGTGTTTTAATTCTTTTCTGAAAAGAATTAATTTTTACTAAAGAAGTTGAAAGGATACAAAGCTGGCTAACGAACTCATCCAATGTCTTTCTCCAAACTAGCTAAATGTAAAAGTTCCAGTAAATATGCCAAAAATTGCGAACTCTAATCTGTGTCAACCGACTTTCTATAAACGGTTGTTTATGTCTTCAATGAGACATTTAATTACAATATGCTCGGAGGCTCTCTTTGCCACCTACTTAAGAAAGTATTTCGCCAAGTTTAAGCTTGTGTGAACAGAAATATCGGAGATTCTCTTGTTTACATTCATGCGCACACACATTCATACATACATACATACATACATACATAAGCACATACATACGCACATACATACGCACATACGGCGCTTTGCGCCAAATGTACGTTCAGCAGCGAGGATAGTGTAACCGCTAGACATGACGTAATTTTAAACTTGTTACTTCAATTGTTAGAGGTTTAGCCTGCCCGCCTTTGACAGTCATGGACATGATATTAAATTCGCCCCACCGCGAGCCGTCCTAAAAAGTCCCTTCTATAAATAGGGCTATCGTGCTTTTTCGTACTTTGGCCCTGTGGCTAAATGAAATTCCCTCCCAAATGACGTGCGCCACGCGCAAACTGAATACTCATTTTTTTTATTTCCCTGGCTTATCTAAGGACATTTTCCACCTGTTTCATATGACTGTATTACTACCGCGCGCGCGTGTCACAGTGTGTGTATGTGTGTGTGTGTGTGTGTGTGTGTGTGTGTGTGTGTGTGTGTGTGTGTGTGTGTGTGTGTGTGTGTGTGTGTGCGTGCGTACGTGGTTGGTGCTTGTGTGTGTGTGTGTGTGTGTGTGTGTGTGTGTGTGTGTGTGTGTGTGTGTGTGTGTGTCCAGCATTGTTTTTAGTTGTATTTTTTGTCATTTTGTTTTCTGTATGTCCTAATATATTTCAGTATAACATGTAAAGCGCCTAGAGCATCGATGGTGATTAGGCGCTATGGAAATTGACATTATTTATTATTATTATTTATTATTATTATTATATATGAATGTCGCTTTAAAAACTTTTTGCAACTTTGCCGGGGATATGGCTTTGCCATGATAGTTCACGGGTAGTGCCGTCAGCCATCAGGTCAGTCTGCTGCTGATTGGAAGTGCCGATCCGCATTGCTGATCAACCAGCAGGTCCTACGTGTTGTATACATGTCTATGTACTTCTGACAATACCGAGGCCCCATTTCCAATTGCCCAACAAGCAGAGATCCTCGGGCCCACCACAGCCGCAGTTGGGCCCGCGCACGACTGTGCGCGGGCCCACTGCGGCCGTCGTGGGCCCGAAGATGTTTAGCTACTGGGGTGCTTATACACGTGTCATCTCCAGATGCTGGGTTCACGCCAGAAGCCCTCGAGCATGTGTGGAACAGGCTTGTATCTGTGTTACGCTTACTTCTCTTCTTGTGAAATGCTTGTAGAAGGAAGCAACCACATCCGCACACAAGGCAAAAGACAACAAGTTCATTTTTTGCGAAAAGCAAAATTTTCATTGTGATACAATGAAAATCTCGCTTTTCACCAAAATAAAACTTGCCTTCACAGCGTGCCGCGCATACGGAAAGTTCAGAGAGGCATTCCTTCGTAGTTCCTTGCCGCGTCTCAACAATTGTTTGCAGTAGTTGATGCGAACGTAACTTAAAGTGCCTCTAATGTGGTCAAATTTTGATGTAAAATCGCTTCAGAATACTGTTTAATTGCATCGTATGATACAAGTCATCAGTTTTGGTCGGCCGGTTAGCCGTTATACTGCCAGAAGTACGATCATCCGTGCATTGACGGAAACGCTCCGGAAACACTCGAAGGATTGATGACGACATGGTGGGCAACATCTGGGATTCCTCATGGCTTATCGGCGTTCCTTCCGCCTTAAGGCCGCGTACAGGCGATACTGAATAACGTTTCCCCGGCGATCGCTATAATGCCAATACAATGTACACGGCGGGTTTTAACCATTTTCCTCCTAATACTCTCATTGCTTGAAATAAATTTGACTATGATAGTTCAAAGGAGTGGTGCCAGAATAGCTTGGCGCCAAACGAGGCGCCAAGCTATTCTGGCGCCACCTTTGAACTAAAACTCAGCGATACATGATCTGTCTCCTGTTCTGTAATGCGGTAGCCTTCATAAATAAACATTTTTTTTTAATTCAGCCTCAGAATGAAATGGGTTAAAGCATTCGAGACGTGCCACAAGTAGCTGTGTATCCGTACACGGCACGTCTCGAATGAATTAACTTAAAGTCTTCAATGCCCCTGGGCGCAAAATAATGTTTTTTGAAAGCAGGGTAAATTCAAAATCGAATCAGTAATCCTATCAACCCCCCCCCCCCCCCCCAAACAAAACAAAAAAAAAAACACGGATATGAATAGGAACAGCCTGCAAGAGGGAAGCTGCGACTCCTTAAACTTTCGCGAGCCATAAGACTGTTTTTAGATGGGGATTTGGCACATGATAACATGCAGTGCAAAGTTTCTAGAAAACTCCAGAAATAGATTCATTTTTGCAAGGTATCTTCTCTAAGCTGAAACAGCTAATGAATACTTTGGAGACATGTAAATGTCATTGAAAGTGCGTTTTGTTTTGGGTGACATTTTTTAGGATGCACGCCTCGGACGTGAAGGCCGGAGAAAATAAACTGACGTGCAAAAGAAATGCGACATTTTTGGAATCATCGGAAACACTTCAGTGTTTCCGATGATTCCAAAAATGTCCCACTTCTTTTGCTCGTCAGTATAATACTGATGCTACAATAAGTGGCCGCGTCCTGCGCGTGTTACACAGGTCTGACAGAGAGCCCGTGAGAGAGGTCAGCCTCCGTGCAAAGTAGAGTGTTCCAAGTAAAGCGATATACTGAGGTTGCGGACCTCCACAAACGTGAACTGATGTCCCAAGTAACGCGATATACTGAGGTTGCGGACCTCCACAAAGTTGAACTGATGTCCCAAGTAACGCGATATACTGAGGTTGCGGACCTCCACAACTGAAGTTGAACTGATGTCCCAAGGAAAGTGTTACGATTGTGGTTGTGTTGTTCTGTGACAGTTGTTCTGTTAATCGTAGGAAACGATCCGATATTTATTTGAGCTATCATGGTTGCGAATCACGTACCTTTTCAGTGGGATTCTTTATTGTTCGCGCAGATAGTAGAATTGGTTTTGTTATGATACGCTAAGTTTAGTCCGGAAGCTTCTAGCAAAGTTGCAGGGACTCAGACTCAGACAGTTTATTGTTCAGACAAATTGTCCATACAATGGAGTGAGACATTACATAATTTATAATTCAGGTGTATATAAAGGCCATAAGGCGATGTTTATATCAACACACACACACACACACACACACACACACACACACACACACACACACACACACACACACACACACACACACATTTCCATTCGATCTACGCCAGCACATAATAGCCACTTTTGACCTACATGTAAAATGCGGTATCCAAATCCAGGCCACAGCCGTGTACTACACAGACCAGGTCGGAGTAAGAACCACAGTTTGCACGTGGAATCATACAAGCATGCTGCTACGGAGTTTAAAAGCATGACATACAAATCTTGCTAAATCGGCAATAGACTGCGGGTTGGTAGTGTCTAGGATACACAATTCTTTCTTTCTGAGTTCCACAAGGTCAAACTTACATAGGTATTTGGCTCGCAGTTCATCATAGAATGGACAATAAAACATAAAGTGAACTTCATCTTCCACAGCCTTGGCACACAATGGACACACTTTCGTTACAGCATTGGGAGTACTATATCTTTGTTTGTTACTTTGCAATTCGGTTATGCCAAGTCTAAATTTAATGTATAGATTTTTGACATAGGTTGGCTTAACCAGTTCAAAATAATTTTCTTGGACAAGTGTATGTTTAAAACTACGATACACAGTAAAACGTTCACTCTCAGAAAGCTTTGATGACCAGTTTTGTTTGGCACAATCAACCATCCTTTGTTTAAACTTGTTTATAAAAGCATTCCTGTTTCCAACACCTTGTGAAATCCATACATGACCAAACCCATTTCGGAAAAGCAAATTCTTTATCTTTGACACCCATGTTTCTTTCCCTTTATCGTCTAAATCCTTAAGCATATGATAAGCCATATTTGCAAATCTAGTAACAGGTAAAGCGCAGAGTCGAAGCCAGTAGGAAACACATCTTACTGACGTTAATACTGACAGGGGATATCGACCAAGTTCACCATAAACCATCAGGTTCGGTGTGCGGAAGTTGACATTAAGAAAACGTTTACATGCAAATGTATGGACTCTTTCAATTTCGGCACACTCGTTTATACCCCAAATTTCTGAGGCATACAACAAAATTGGGACAACCTGCGCATCAAACAGCTTGAAAAAAACATCAGGACTAGCGCAGTTAATTTTCTTCAACATACAGAAAATATCGATTACACATTTTTTTGCCTTAGTCACTAAGTCATCAACGGATGTGTTTAAACTCAAACGTGTGGTAAAGTTTAACCCAAGGTACTTATACATATTGACAACTTCTACCCTCGTTCCCCCGTAAATCCATTTCTCATATTTTGACAAATACCCACCATTTCGAAACACAATTATTTTTGTCTTGTCTAGGTTAACAGACAAACCAAGCTTAGATGCTTCTTTGTATAAATTGTTCAGCTGAGTCTGAAGGCCATTGGGGGTTGATGAAAACAAAGCAATGTCATCTGCAAACAAAAGTTGCAGGGAGAATAGCTGTAATAGGGCTGATCTATTTTTAGTCATAGTTGTTTTCTGTGAGCGTGAAATTAGCGGCCGTTTTTATCGTGTTATGAAAGGTCGTGAACGGTCTGCCATACGGTTGTGTGACGTCATTACACACAAGGCCTTGGGGTTCAAATGAGCAGTCAATTTTTTTTATAGACTATTGTAGTTATTCTAGAATGTTCCTTTTTTTATTAATATTTATGAGTTTCAGTTACGTGTTCCGTTTTGATTGGGTGCGTTGTGTAAATTCATTAGATTTTTCTGGAAAGTCGTTTTACTATAAAAGTTGGTGCTAGAAAGCACGTGTGTACATTGTCACGCATTGTCAGTTGTAGGGACACACAGTTTATCGTAGGTACGTGGCCCGTCAAAGGGTGTACATTGTGCGAGACGCAGCGTATCGGTGGTGTACGTTGTGTGAGGAACTTTGTGTCGCCAGTGTGGACATTTGCAGAAGAGACATTGTATCAGTGTTGGTGCATTTGGGAATGCATTGTGTGGAGATCGCATCGCTGAATTAAAATATTGTTGGAACTGTTACTCCAGTGTAGCCTACATCCTTAAGGTTGTATACTATACCTACATTTTTTAATTAAAAACTGCCGCTTATAGGGTTTTTTGAGAGCCTTATTGAGTCTGGAGGCTATTGCCACCCTGAAAGACCCATGGTCTCGGGCATATTTGTAAGTTTTAGCCTTTTGCGTGACCTACCCCATGAGCGAAAACACGCAAAATAGCTGATTTCAGAACACAATAAAAATTTATCGAATAGTGTGTTTGCTGGCGTGTGTCATGTACAGTACATCTGTAAAACTTGTGAAACATCTGGGTTTGAAGTTGTGTATACTTGAGAAAACATCTGTTTGGTCAAAATACAGATATTTTTCACCTTTTTACTGCACTACAAATTACAACATGGGTGTCAAATCGCTTTGTCACGTTGTTATATGAAAACACACAAAGCACACCCCCATCACTGTACAATAGCCCCTGAACTGCTCGACTGCACGTTACAATTTTGTCGCCCTGCTGCTTCTATGTCAGGCTTATGGAAACACTCCCTCTTTATTTCCATGTTTTCGAGTTTTGTCATTTTCACTTTGTTGTCACTGCCCCACTGCTGTTGTGTCTGCAGTTGAATAGCCAGGCCTAAAGCCTGCTTGCCCTTCTCCTAATATATGGCTATGCATCAGCTCAGGCAGTAAGGCACAGGCTTTTGCTGCATTGCGAATGATGTGACTGTCCAAAACCTTGACATTGTGGCCAGCCTGGTGGATAGACATCAAAATAACAGGACGTCTGCCCTCCTACACAGGACAATCAGTTCACTTCCTTTGCCTTCTCGTCGGTTGGCCATCGCGGAGAGATGTACCCGCTGAACTCTTCTTCCCTTGTCTTTCGCAACCTGCAAAAGATAATTTTGTATCAAAAAAAGTTTTGACATGCACATAATGCTTGCATATATGTTTGCAAGTATTTATACAAAGTACATACATGCATAATATGACAGTAGTCAGAACATGAACAAGAAAGGCAATGTCCTTATGGTTCACGTGTATGACCAATCCACATAATACGTCTGACCTTTTTGACCTTGGCTTGACTTCTCCAACAGGTCTCTGAAAATGTCTAAACATAAGTATAGGGCTGGATTTTGTACCAGTGAAACCTGAGTTTTTTTTTCCAAATCCCTTCATTTTTCACACATTTGTCAACCCTCTGTGACCCTTGACCTCTGTGAGGGGCTGATTACATTAGTATGCACAGAAAAGTGTTATCATCATGCCAAATGTTATTGAAAAGTTTGCAAAAACATTGATAAAAACTACAACTCTACCCGAAACTAACTTTTGTCACCCTTATCATGTGGTATCTCCATAGCAAGTTTGAGTTTGAAGTTGAAAATACTACTTGAGATGACCTTTGAAAGGTCACAGAAATTGGTATGTTTAGAATTATTTTACCACAAAGTACCCTTGTGCCAAGTTTGAAGTCTGAGGCTTGCATAGTCTTCGAGGAAATGCCAATGTTAAAGTTTCCCACAGATAACAGACAGTTGACGGACAACCCATTACAAACACTTACTTTTGCTATCACACGTGCGCCAAAAATTAGACGCCATTGAGCTTGAAATGACCACAAAGGGTGTATACATATATCTAAAATCAGCATCAATATTCAAAGTGTAACTTGCAGAAATTGTTTCAAACAGGACACAACGCATTGCTGTTTAGCAACAGCACACACTGGACCAAATGGGTAGTATTCAGAGTTTTCTAGTCCTTTTGTATGCACTAAGTGCTTATTAAAGAAAACGACAGTATTTGCAGACTTGCCCAACCCTCTAGTTTTCAAATCAAATGCAATATGGTGCCACTTGTTGACGGCAAGTGATTTTAGCATTCGGTGTTGTTGAGAATGCTGGTACTAGTACTACACCATCTTCAAAATGAAAGAAAGCATTACAGTGTGATGTGTTTATTCCAACCAGTTGTGTTTTGTTATGAACCTGATTCTATTCACAAATCAATCGGTATGCTTTACCTCGAGTCCAGGACAATAAGTTTCGCCTTCTCTCACTTTAGTTGATCCGCTGGAACTGGAATTGCCTGCTTTTAGCTGTGGCCTTCTCCTTTGAGCAACATGACCTGACTAGCTCTTGCCTCTTCTTGGTGTAGGCGTCATACTTCTGTGCTTGTTTGCAAGTATACCCTCTGGGCGTGACTCTGCAGTGAGACGTCAACAGCAGCACTGACCTGAAATGAAATACATGTTTATTATCGTGTTATTCGGCAGCATGGCAATTTCACTTCTGATCTTATTTCAGGGTGGGTCGGTTCAAAACTCCACAAACAGGGACTTTGTTATAGCATTATAAACAATTCGGGGCCGGTGGGGGGAGTCCCCCCCCACCCACCCACCCACCCAATTCGTCCCTACATTTAGTTTACACATTACTACCTTCAAACTAATGTGAAATAAACTGTGAACACCACAAACAACAATGGTGATGCCTGGATCGCTCGTGTGCATTTAAAACTGATCATTTTCTTAATCTGAACTGTGTGACCTTTCCAACAGGTGACTGAAATTTAAGTGCCATGAGTCTAAGCATAAGTAAAGGGCTGGCTTATGTACAGTTGTGAATAGTATTTGAGAAAAAATATCTTTTGTCAAAATATGGCTATTTTTATTTTACCTATTTCTTGATTTCTCATGACCCTTGGCCTGAACTCAAACTGGTAGGCTAAGAGTAAGAAAGGTCTTGCCACAAAGTATCCTTCGGCTACGTTTGAAGACTGTGGTTTGAATAGTCTCCGAGAAAATGCCAACATTAAAGTTTACCATGGATGACCAATGGCCCAGAACATAGACTTACACTTGCTTCACACATGAGCCAATGAAAGAAGGCATTACAGGATGTGTTCATTCACACCATAGTTGTGTTGTGTTCTGCACCTGATTCTCATCACAGATCTACTGGTATGATTTACCTTGAGTCCAGGAGAATACGTGTCACCTTCCCTCACTTCACTTGAGCTGTGAGTGTGACCTTGGTCAGTTGGTGTAGGCGTCATACTTCTGCGCTTGTTTGCAAGTATGTACTCTGGGTGAAAGTACTGAGACTCCACAGCAAGAGGTCAACAGCAGTATTAGCCTGAAATGAAATACATGATTATTACTGTGTTGTTCGGCAGCATGACAATTTCACTTTGCGTGAACTAAATGCAGGGGCAGATTATTACTTTCAAAATAAATGCGACAAAAACTGTATAAACGGCAAAGAACAAACAACAATGGCAAAGTCACGTCTGTACGCCTCATGCACATAACTGATTCACAACCTGTGTGACCTTTCCAAAAGGTAGCTGAAATAAGTGTCACGAGTCTCAACATAAAGGCTTGCTTTTGTACTAGTCAAATTTGTATTTTTCACACATTCTACGGTCATCCAAAATGGTAGTCAACAAATATTAGGGTTTCAGTCATAGTAGCGTTTTACTAGGTAACCCTTTTAATCCTGATACACCCACTGCTTGAAATAAATGTGACTATGATAGTTCAAGGGTGGTGCCAGAATAGATTGGCGTATTATCCGCCAAGCTATTCTGGCACCATCCTTGAACTAAAAAAATGCTGGACCTATCTCCTAATCTGTAATATAGCCTTCATATGACAGAGAATGGATGAGAAAACTAAGTTACTAAGTACTGAAAGCAGTTACCGAGTTAGTAATGCAAAATTCTCCCTTAGCAGGACTTTTTACTACACACAGTACGTTTTCCTAAATAATAAGCACTGGCACTGGTTTAATATCACTACAATGTGGACTACATCCCTTCCACCGTATTAGTATAGGCTCTCTGAGAATGTATGGAAATGTTCTACTTCCAGGTGGTGACTGACATACATGGAATGCATGCCCCTGTCAACCCACAATAAAATGTAGTCTTCTTCATTGCAGGTAGGCTGTAAATTTCCATGCATAAAAGGACAGTTAGCTATTGGGGTTTTACGCCGTGCAGGTGACATCTCACGGCGGTGCATAAAACTTTTTTTTCTTAAAGAGTTGGAAAACCATTCAGATACACCACCAACCACTTTTTCTACTTTAGTTTACCTTTTTCTTGCTGCTGTGAAGAGATTTTGTTGTTTTCCTGGCTCCCGTTCGGTTGACCCGATCATTTTTTTTTTCTTCTTCTGAGAAATGGTTATGCGTTACCACTGACGCTCGATGACTTGTCGCAACGTATGCAAAAGTATCTTATTTCTGAGGAAACAAAACATTTTATGCATAGAAACAGTCAGCTTACACACCTATTTCAGACAGTATATATCTTTTGTCAATTATCGATAAATTGAGCTTGTTTGCAATACGACTTGCCGTACGGCGGTTTTTTTCGGTGACCTCTAGTCTCAGGTCACGGCAGACGCAAGATAGCGGTATCTAAATGCGCAGAAAAGATGCGCGAAAGAGGTGTGTCCTACAACCTTAAGCCACATGTGACGGGTTGCAGATGAATGAAGTTTATTTAAAAGAACCTTACGTGCGTGCGTCTGGTGTGTTTATCATACTACGACTCTACCACGTAACAGAAAGCGATGTACTGATGTTGACCTCCGCAAAAGACAATGTCCCAAGTCAAACGCAATGTGCTGGAGGTTGACCTAAGCAAAGGAGAATGGCACTCCGCGATGAACTGAGGTTGACTGTCTTCTGCAAAGGAGAATCCCAAGTAACGCGATGTACTGAAGTTGACTGTCCTCTACAAATAAGAATGTCCGAAAAATCGCGATGTACTGAGGCTGACCTCCGCAAAGGAGAATGCTCCATGTATGGCGATATACTGAGGATGACCTGTATAGCATCCGGTCTGTAGCAAACATATTTCTTTATATCTGACATCGTTGAAGTATCTATAGGCTGTACTGCCTCTTTCCTGATCTCACTCGAGGCTGACGTGCGCCGTGCATAAAACCGCGTCTCCTGATGGGCAGCACCCCAGTAAGCAAAAGCCTTCGGGCTGACGTCGGCGGCAGTGGGCCCGCGCACGGCAGTGCGCGGGCCCACTGCGGCAGAAGTCGGCCCGACAACCTTTTGTTTGTAGGGACTTCTCTAATGTGTAAAGTAAGAGCCTTACTGTTATGATCAAGCTTTTTTTCCCCCGTCGAAGCACGTGAAGACAAGGACAAGCCGTTCCCGACTGGTTTTGACCTATTTGAGATTTGCCGCATCCGGATACAGCGGCATGTATTGCTGTATCCGGATGCGGCATGTATTATTACATATGGCAATAAAGTTCTATCATCATCATAAAGCCGCGTATCATTAAAATACAGCACAGTCTATAATGCGTTAAATGCTTCACTTTTTGATTGTCACAAAGTGTCCGGGGTAACTTGGCAGACAGAACAGCAGTAAATATTTGCACCGCGGACATGTCGAGGGTGTTGACGGACATTCGCATCAAATATCAAGAGACGTGCAGATCTCATGGTAGGCAGGGGCGGGCGGAGATGGGGCGGCACATGCGACGCTAGAGGCGCTGCTGGCCACCGCGCAGGCACATCATTCAATGCTTTAACACCTTCACTGTCGGAACACAAAGAGCAGCACCTGGATGCAAGAGGATCCTCATAAGCCTCCTCAATTAACACCTCTATTGTATTCATATTCCTTGAGCTGAATTGAACTGTATAAACATTATTGTCCATTTTCCATATCATTCAGAATGCACCAGTGTGTGAAATAAGCTTGACTAGAATAGTTCAAGGGTAGTGCCAGAATAGCTTGGCGCCTCTAGGCGCCAAGCTATTCTGGCACCACCCTTGAACTAAAGCCATTGGTCTATATCCTTATCTGTAAGTACTATAATGTAGCTTGCATATGGCAGTGTACAAATTTGAAGCTTTTAGTCTCAATATGATATGGGTTTACGACAAGCATAAAATGGAAATTTTTCTTCAGCTCACAGAAACATAAAACACACAAGTAAGACATAATGACTTAAAGCTAAGATAATACTGAAACATACTGTTGATTTCTCAACTGCAATCATACACACACACACACACACACACACACACACACACACACACACACACACACACACACACACACACACATACACACACACGCAGCTTTGGCGTTGAATTAACAATTAACAAGATTCAGAAACACAGCCTGCGGCCAGCAGCAGCAGGAAAGGGGTTAAATATTTCAGCGGCTGCTGGCGTGTTCCTGAAATTAAAAATTCACGCCTAAGAACCTTAAACCGCTAGCAGTTTTATAAAAAAAAAAATAAAAAAAAAAAAAAAAAAAAACGCAGATGCAACGTAGTGTTAGCAAAGAGGCATAGACCCACATCAGCCCCCGCGATAGCGGGGGCTGATGAGGGTCTATGCCTCTTGGAGTTGAATGGCGTTCGCAAAGCTCCGGCAATGAAAGGATTAAGTTTTCATGTATTTTACAGTTTTCGCCTAATAAAGTTAGTCAATAAAAGAGAGGCGGAAAAAAGATGTAGGCCTAGAGGCAAAAACGCGGACAAGAAAGGTAGTTTTCCTCTATAGAGAAAATTGAGCAAGCATACTCAGATCTGTGTGAAATGTAGCACGCATTTGCAAGATAGCGTTAACAAGAGGCACAGACCCTCATGAGGGTCTGTGCCTCCTGCAGTCGACAGAAACGACAGAAAAAGTAGTTATTCTTTAATGTTGATCCATACAAAACTAGAAAACTGAGCAAGTATACTCAGATTCATGTGAAATGTCACAGTAGTACGCATTTGCAGGTAATATCACAGCGAGAACACTATAGATCATCCCAATGAATGAGGCAAGGAAATAACTCTGTAATAAATTCGTGCACCGCTCTGTTTACATCCACTGCTCCTCAGGAGGAGGGGATGATAGGGCATTCTGCGGGTTTGCACATAAAAGTCAGAAGAACTACACCAAAAAAAAAAAATTAACCGGTGCAATATTCACAGACGCTCACACGTTACGTTTACATCCATTGTTCCTCGGGGTGAGAGGATGATTGGACATTCTGCGGGTTTGCACACACGAGTCGGAAGAACCACATTAAAAAAAAATAATAATAATTTGTGTGATATTCGCACACGTTAACACACTGGGCCCATTCATAAGCGTCTCCCTGCGATACAGGTGGTCCGCAATGCAAGGTTGATTGCGCCGGTCAGAAAGTTTTATTGCTTAATGGTTTCACACCTTGGCGCGAAAAACGAAGCAAATAACCGTTTTTAGAGTGCGAGCGCAAGGTTCAGATGTGTGTGCGTTAATTCATTTCCTGCGGCGGGGATTGACCCCTTCGCTGCTCGCGGTCGCAGAGTGCGTTTCTCCAATCTTGGCTAATCCAACGCCATACAGAACCCAATTAGAAGTGGTTGTCGGCAAGAGGCATAGATCCTCATGAGCCCCTGCGACCGCGGGGGGCTCATGAGGATCTATGTCTCTTGCAAATTGGAAGTTGTTTGCTATTAGTCTCAGCAATGAAAGGATTTAATCTTTTCATTTCTAGCACCAACCGAGCGCACCTAAGGCGGCAAAGAAGATTTTACTTTGACTTGTGTAAGTTGTTCAAGCAGCCATAACGGAAGTCTTGAAGCGTGTGTCTTATATAGCTTCTTACATCGGTGTTAAAGTGATAGTGAGAATCTCACGCGATTGGTTTTAAAACCGTATCCTACTCGCTTTCGCTCGTACGATAAGGTTTTAAAACGACGAGACTTAGATTTGCCGAGAAAAATGGACTTAACTACCGAGAAAAAGTGAACGCGCTCTAACTGCAAGAGGTATAGATCCTCATGAGCCCCCGCGACCGCGGGGGCTCATGAGGATCTATGCCTCTTGCTGAGACCACTTTGTGTCCCTGTTCTTTGGACAGATGTTACCTTTTTTCGTTCAGTGAACGCAGATTTAAGAAATTATAATAATAATAATGCCTACTTATATAGCGCTTATCCTAAAATAAGCTCTAAGCGCTTTACAAATAAAGAGCGGGAGTGGAGAGGATTATAAAGCCAGAGAAACAAACAGATTCTTCAATACACACGCACACACACAGACAAACACAGAGGTACATAATCACGAAGAACTCAGCTACTTGATTTGCACAGCGGGACTCTGAGAAGGCGCGTATCACTACTTGAACGTACTAAATGTACAACTGGCTACTACGTACTAAATGTACGTCCGTTGGCAGGGAAAAGGTTGCGTTTGCGTGGGTGCGTTTACTGATGCTTGCAAAGGTGTGAGTGAACCTCGTTCCATCTCCTGACAGTGGTGACTGAGAGTGAGTACGATTCCAGTGTTATGAAATTTGAGTGGGTTTTAGCCAATTGACCATCAAGCGCCCAGCTATTCATTCACTCCACTACCCTTGTGCCTTCATCGTGGTCGCTCCATCTGCATCGACATGAACGTACTGCTGAACAAAAGCTTCTAAAATGTGGATGATGCGTTCTCTGGTTGAGAAAGTTACGCAGGCGGGCAGATTGAACGGGCACGTGTTAGGCGTGCAAAGTAGTATTGCGTGTATGCACAATCGTACACACCCCAAAACACCCGCAATTAGAGGAACGGCTTGAGCCGATCCTGGTCAGCAAGAGACATAGATTCCCATGAGCCCCTGCGGATGCAGGGGTCGATGAGAATCTATGTATCTTGCAGATGGAAGAGATTGGGTGGGGATTTTTGTAAATGGGCTTTTCGATGTAAGGTGTAAGGTTTAGCCAACTATATACAAACTCTCCCCTCTATTCTGTTAGGCCACGTTGCACAACACAGCAGGCAATGTTTGGACACATCACGTGGCTAAATTGTTAGCTAACGATGTAAACAGCCGTGTGAGATTGGTTCGTCTGTTACAAAATGGCGGCGTGAATGAAACTATAACTTCTTCAAAGCTGGGGGGTGGGGGGGGGGGGGTGGGGGCGGGGAATTGAACGCGAACAAACACCACCCAGCTGCAGGAGGCAAAGAACCTCATGAGCCCCCGCATATGCGGGGGCTCATGACGTTCTTTTGCCTCTTGCTGACCCCATGTATATCTGTGCTTTTTGGACGGAAAAGGGTCATTACGGTCCAATTTATCGTGGTTGTTAAAGGAACAAGTTGTTTTTGCCGACAATGAGAGGGAAAAGGAGGGAGGAACCGGTTTTAACTTTGACACATTTTGACCTTGTTTTTAGTCGCGAAGTGTTGTCGTGATCTGTGATTTTGCCAAATTTCTGTGAGAATATCTTAATGGTTCGACTTTTAATTGTGTGATTAGTTATTTATGAAGCATGAAAATAGGGTGGTTCCTGAATATGGGTATAGTCATCCAGGAACCGTGACACTGACGCCCTCTCTTTGCAGCCTGCTTTATTTTGCTATTTTTCAGTATTATTAGTGGTGGTAGTAGAAGTAGTAGTAGTAGTAGTAGTAGTAGTAGTAGTAGCAGTAGCAGTGGTAGTAGTAGCAGCCTGCTTTATTTTGCTATTTTTCAGTAGTATTAGTGGTGGTAGTAGAAGTAGTAGTAGTAGTAGTAGTAGTAGTAGCAGCAGTAGCAGTGGTAGTAGTAGCAGCCAGCTTTATTTTGCTATTTTTCAGTAGTATTAGTGGTGGTAGTAGAAGTAGTAGTAGTAGTAGTAGTAGTAGTAGTAGTAGTAGTAGTAGCAGTAGCAGTGGTAGTAGTAGCAGCCTGCTTTATTTTGCTATTTTTCAGTAGTATTAGTGGTGGTAGTAGAAGTAGTAGTAGTAGTAGCAGCAGCAGTAGCAGTGGTAGTAGTAGCAGCCAGCTTTATTTTGATATTTTTTGGTAGTAGTAATAATAATAATAATAATAATAATAATAATAATAATAATAATAATAATAATAATAATAATAATAATAATAATAATATTATACTGACAAGCAAAAGAAATGCGACATTTTTTAATCGTTGGAGACACCAATGTGTTTCCAATTATTCCAAAAATGTCGCATTTGTTTTGCTTGTCATTATTATAGTAGTAGTTTTAGTAGCAGCAGAAGCAGTAGCAGTATACTGACGAGCCACAAAAAAAGAGACATTTTTAGAATCATCGGAAACACTTTAGTGTTTCCAATGATTCCAAAAATGTCGCATTTCTTTTGCTCGTCAGTATAGTAGAGGGGCTGAATAATGTCAAGCTCCTTCTCAGAGAATGTATATGTATGGTCTGCTAAGAAAGCGAGCTCAGTGAAAGATGAAGTAACAACTGTGGGATGGTTTCGTCTACTTGTAATTAGCTTGACGTCTGAGCTAACCATTACGCTGTTTCTGAACTTCCAAGGCCTCTCTCCAGCAAATGACGCTGGAACTGAAAGGAATAAAGTGGCAGATAAAGTAACAACCGAAGTATGGTTGTGTCGACTTACAATTAGCTTGACGCCTGAGCTAATCAGACGCTGCCTTTGAACTTTTACAGCCTATAGCTACCTTTCTCCGGCAAATCGCGCTGGACTAACTGAAAGGAATAGTTACAGATCAGCCTCATGATAATATCGCGGTAACCTGTAGCCATAAACTATGTTATCTCATTCAGCCCATCAAATGACTATGCACAGTTGCAGGAGATGGATCGACCATGATAATTCAAGGGCAGTGCCATATTGGCTTGGCGCCGACAGGCGCCAAGCTAATCTGGCACTACCCTTGAATTATCATGGTCGACCCATCTCCTGCTGTAGTGCGTCAGAGCGTAATGGGTTAAGTCTTGATATTCGCGACCAAGTTGCTGTAGTGTTGAATTTACGTACACTTGTGAAGAAAAACTACCTGGTGAGCAAAAGGTCCTCGGGTTGACGTCAGCCTTAGCTGGCCCGCGCACGGGCCGGCTAAGGCTGACGTCAGCATCCCCCGTGGGACGAAGCCAGAGACCTGTCAGTGTGCGTTGTGGGTCAGATACCGCGATATATACACGAGAGCGTAATTCTGAGGTTGTCCTGTACATGTTTGCCTTGCACTGCACTATTTTTTTTAATCGATGTATAGGGATCATGCACTTGCAATAAAACTTTTATCTGCCCAATATATGAAGCTGCGCAAATTTTTCTCAGCCGATAGTTTTAAATTTATGGAGAGCGAAACGGAAACGTGAAAAAGATTGGCCGTAAACCACACAGTTATCCACTATATGTGTGTGTAAACACGCTTTTTTTGAGATACAAGTCTCAGCTTGAATCCCCAATGGCTGCCCCCCCCCCCCCCACCCCCCTTCCTTTCCAGAGGTCGGCTATTGCGAGCAATATAATATGCCTTAATATGCCTCTTGCAGAATCTGCGGGACAGGCCGGGGACTTCAAAATGCATGCAGCGCATTAGATACCGGCTAACGCAGTAGGGAGCTAGATATAATCGACCTGCCTCATCAAATATACCTGCCAGGGTTAAAAGGTGGCGTTTTAAACATACAGAGAGTGAACTGGGAATGTTAACCGAAGCATTAACCCCTTGACCTTCCAAGTGCATCTTGTTAACCCTCTTTGAGCATGCTGCCACCGGTACTGTAAACAGTACCGAGGTGTCCGCACGCACAAGGGGGTTAATGTATGACTGTAGACTTCGAGTCTAGCTGGCGAGAAATGTCTCCGACAACCATGCATTCGACACCGTTATATCTTGGCTGCAAGAAATACCGCCAAAAACCAAACACGAGAGTCACATTTATATACTGACGAGCAAAAGAAATGCGAATTTTTTGGAATCATCGGAAACACATTAGTGTTTTCGATGATTCCAAAAATGTCGCATTCCTTTTGCTCGTCAGTATATGTAAAGAAAAAGGTGCTTCCAAATATCGGGGGGGAAAACTCAGAGTTTGAAAAACTCGTAATCGTATCATTTTCGTGTGTGACGTTATGCTATGTAAGGCAGTTTGCAGTGTGTTGTCTGAAGCGATAAACTTACGAACAGTTGTGAACAAGACGCAAGGCCTCTGAAAACCACAAACCTTGGCGTGTCGGTAGCGGTTTTAGTCGCGATGATTCCTGAAGGAATCATCGCGACTGAAACCGCTACCGACACGGAAAGGGCTAAAAACCCTTATCATTTTTGTATGTGAGTTTATAGAATTGTGTCAGGCATTTACATGCAGTGTGTTATCCGCTAGAACAAACTTGCGAACACAGTTCTAGACAAAAGGTTAGGTGCAGATAAAATGCCTAGAAAAATATACACATGCTCAGTGTTTAAAGATTTTGTCATTGCGTTCCGAACGTATACAATGCTATTACATTCGCTGGTCTTGAATTCTCGCAAGTGATGTTAAATGATATAAAAAGATCATAATACATTAGTTGTGTGTGTGTGTGTGCCTGTGTGTGTGTGTGTGTGTCCGTGTGTGTGTGCGTGCGTGCGTGTGTGTGTGTGTGTGTGTGTGCGCGCGCGGGTGTGTGTGTGAGTGTGTGTGTGTCTGTCTGTGTGTGTGTCTGTCTCTGTGTGTGCGTGTGTCAGTGTGTGTTTGTGTGTGTGTGTGCGTGTGTGTGTGTGTGTGTGTGTGTGTGTGTGTGTGTGTGTGTGTGTGAGTGTGTGTGTGTCTGTCTGTGTGTGTGTCTGTCTCTGTGTGTGCGTGTGTCTGTGTGTGTTTGTGTGTGTGTGTGTGTGTGTGTGTGTGTGTGTGTGTGTGTGTGTGTGTGTGTGTGTGTGTGTGTGTGTGTGTGTGTGTGTGTGTGTGTGTGTGAAAATGGAAAGAGACAGACAGACAAGACATACACACTCAGAGACACTCAGACACAGAAACAGACAGACAGACACAGAGACGGAGGGACAGAGACAAAGATTACAGACTGAACCCTATTTCAGTCATAGCATACGACAAAATGTGGATTGACCCTGATAGTTCAAACTTAGTGACGGAATAGTTTGGCACCTCTCTACTCTGAAAACTGCAGCCCCAGGATCCCACGAGTGCCCATGCTTATTTCTGGCAAAGATCAGTCCTGTTCATTACACTTGTCTTCCTCCAGCGGACGATTTGATCACCCAGGTTTTAACCCATTGAATGTCGGCAGTGGTTTTTGTCGCGATGATTCCTGCAGGAACCATCGCGACAAAAACCCGATCCCCTACGCCAAACGGTTAACGCATGACGGAGGACTTCTGCTTCTTCTTCTTCTTCTGCATTTAACAAATGACAGCAGACAATTTTTTTTTTTTAAACCAGCTTTTTCCTTCAGAATTTCCAGTCTGCTCTTCATAACACTAAAACATCCCATTTAGACTAAAACCGACGTGTGTTTTTTTAGTCTGCCTTTATACATTGATAACCAGTTGCTTGAGTGAGCTTAGTCCTGAGCCAGCGAGGTGCTCCACTCATGCAACTGGCTCAAGATTCCAAGCCTACAACTACGCAAGTACGCATGGTGACAAAATTGGAACTCGTCCCGACATGAATCCCAGATGGTAAAACACCGTCGTAGACTGAACGTCGTAGAACCCCCTCCAGACGAAGGACAGGAATGCGATGAGGGCCCAACAAACAGGCGCAGATCCTCATGAGCCCTGCAGCCCGCATTGGCTCATAAAAATCAACGCTCCTTGAAGGTGGCTAACGTAACTTTGATGGACACAGACGGACAGTGTTGTATTGTTGTCTTGTCATGTCGTTGGTGTGTCAGGCTGTCAGGGCGTAGCGCTGGTTTCAAACTTACACAACTACCTGGTATTCTCATCAGCAAGTTCTGTCAACTTAACCATGTCCATCTGCAAGAGGCAAAGATTTTCACGAGCCCCTGCATCTGCAGGGGCTCATGAGGATCTGTGCCTCTTGCTAAAGAGACCGACCACCTTTAAATATATTTACGGCTAAGACAGAGGACGTTATCGTATCTGTTAGTGTTAGCATATAACCAGCAAAAGACAAAGATGTTCACGAGTACCTGCGGCTGCAGGGGCCTCATGAGAATCTGTGCCTTTTGCTAAAGTTATGGACGTCTTTGCTGTCCGTCAGACCGAGGCAGGATATCATTATGGTGTAATACTTGTCAGTGCAGTGACCTAGCCAGGTGATCCAAGCCCTTACACGTGTGACACAGTTTTGTCGGCAATTTGTCCGGAATGTTTTCTCGAGTCTCTTTTCTCCTCAGTATGTTCTCTTTTAACCCCTTAAGCTGCCGAGAATAAGTGAATTCAATACAACTACAAGAGACAGAGATCTTCGTGATCTGCCGCCGCGGCCATCTTAAGATATTCCTATTCTCGATTTGACTTGTTCTCATTCTGCACATTCCGCAATCGGTCTTTGTCTTCGCTCTAATATTTAGTGTTTACATTCACAAGCGTGTGTAAGCGGCCTTCAGGCCCTGGCGCCAGAGCTTAGTCCTGCGCCCCCAGCCACCAAGCAAGGTGCTCCGCTATAGCGGAGCACCTTGCTTGGTGGCTGGCGCAGGACTAAGCTCACTCACGCAACTGGCTCCTGGTCCTTTGGTTTTTCAGTGTGTAATCTAACGTCCGCGACACAAGACCGGCAACGGAAGACACCTAAAAAAATGAGGCGGATTATGGAGTACAGGTTCAAAAGGCCGCAGCTGCAGACTATAACGTTCTGACAACCTGAAGTAGTCAGACCAGTGGCCGTGCTCGAGAGGTAATCCTTAAATCAGATTTAGGTCAAACATTGCACGGACTTCAAACATTCAGTGGAAAATCATTCTCCACCTGCAAGAGGCGCGTATTCTCATGAGCCCCTGGAACAGCCCGCAGGGTCATGAGCATCTATGTCTCTTGCTCGCAGGGAGTCGCCACATTTACAACCACATTTTGGGGTACTTATCGTTGTCATTGCTATTGTTGTTGGTGGTGGTGTTTTGGGGGGATTTTTAAAAAAAAAAAACAGTACCACACTGAGTTACGAGGATGCATGCCACGGTGATCAGAGGCATTTGGGCAGCGAATCGGTCCCATAAATGCAGTACGGCGTGGGCGTCCTTACTATAAACCCATTCCCTGCCAACGGACGTACATTTCGTTTAAGAAATCTGTGTTCACTGAACGACCAAAAGCCACAACTGTCAACAACAACAAAATCGTGGACACAAAAGTGGTCCCGCACTCGCCGGGGGGGGGGGGGGGGGGGGGAGAGAGAGAGGAGGTGATGGGGAGAGAGGAGGTGAGGGGGAGGGACTCATGAGGACCTATGCAGTTAGAATGCGTTTCACTTTTTCTCGGCAGTGTAGGGGATAACACGATTCCGGTTCAGCAATAACTCCAGTTTAGCTGGCTGTAACTCGTGACGATTCTCTCGTACCATTTCTCCTGGCGGAATATGTGGCAGGCAATCGCTACATTCAGTGATGAGCTGTATGTCTGACATTTCCCGAAGACTTCCTGCGTCTGAAGTTTTTCTACGGAGCCCGCCTCACAAAGCAAGAGGCGTAGATTCTCATGAGCCCCTGCTTCAGCAGGGGCTCATGTGAATCTACGCCTCTTGCAGGTGGAAGGTTCTTCGCTAAGGAACCGAGCATTGACAAGCAATAGTTCTGTGCAACCGGGGGGAATGTAGGTATCAGTGTCACATGTCAGACCTAGGTGTTTCTAGACTCACAAACTCGCGCGCCAGAAATTCTCTGGCAACACCCTTTTCTCTGCAAGACGCAGGGGCTCATGAGAATCTTTGTCTCTTGCTGATTTGACTCAGAAATCTTCACGACCGAGTCTTGGATACTGCGCATCATCGCGGGTCGAATCTAGATACCACATTTGCAATCTAGTCGGCTGCGAGCGAGAGGAAATTGGTCCTGTTTTCATACTTATATCTTTGTTGCTCATAGAAAGGGAGTTAGAAAGGCTTACGCCTGTGGTTGCAGAAGGAATCTGTGACTGATGTTGTCTGTGAAAGAGGATAATGGTGAAGCTTGCAGGTTATGCATCCCCGCACTTTGCAGGTTAAACATTCAGATTTTCGCATACGCTGTAATGCAAAGAAAATGACGAAAAATTCACTCTCTTAACGCATTCTACCCCAACACCGAAATCCCCCAATTTTGCCGTTGTTCTCTGAAGACTGCATTGCAGTGCAGGACACATATTGACCATGATAGTTCAAGGGTGATGCCAGAATAGCTTGGCGCCCAAAGGCGCCAAGCTATTCTGGCATCACCCTTGAACTGTCATGGTGGATCCTTATCTTGCTGTGGTGTGTCTGGGGTAGAATGAGTTAACAAAGAAGGAAACACGCTTATAAAAGACAGCTACAACTACACAATTTGTTTAAGCCTGTGGCTGCAGCAGAAATCCTTGACTGATTCTCTGCTAGCAACGATTTGGTTGTTGGGTTGGGTTGGGTTGGGTTGGGTTGTTGGGTTGGGTTGGGTTGGGTTGGGTTGGTTGGTTGGTTGGTTGGTTGGTTGGCTGGTTGGTTGGTTGGTTGGTTGGTTCGATCGTTCTTTCATTTATTTCTTTGGGGGCGAGGGGGGTTCTTTTGTTGATAGGTAGGCTGGTTGGTTGGTTGATTGATTGGTTGTTTTTGTATTCAGTCGGTGTTTAGCCCAGTTCCCCGCCACTGGACGCATATCTTGTTTCTCAGTGAAATCTTTCTTCGTTCAACGATCACCTTAAAACCCGCAACCGTCAAATGACATGAATACAAAGGGGTCTGAGCAAAAGGCATAGCTCTTCATGAACCCCCGCAATCGGCCGGGGCTCATGAGCAACTATGCCTCTTGCAGATGGATCGGAGGTGAAGGGGTTCACAATGCAGATGATCCGGCTATGATAGTTCACGGGTACTGTCTTCTGGCGCCAAGTTGTCCTGGCACTATCCTTGTGAGACATAATTATTATGGTCGATTCATCTCCAAGAGTATTTGTGATCTTCACTGAGAGAATGGTTCCAACTTGATACACGGAAATTTCGACTTCAGGACTCTGTCTGTCAAACCGTTTGGCTGTCGGTAGCGCTTCCCCCCCCCCCTCCCCCTCCCTTCCCCCCCTCCCCCCCCCCCCACCCAGAAATAAGATGGACAGTGAAAACGCGACCGACAGCCAAAGGGTCAATTCTGTTAACCCTTAAGTCTGTCGGCAGCGGTTTTTGTCGCGATGATTCCTGCAGGAATCATCGCGACTAAACCGCTACCTACAGCCAAAGAGTGAACTTATTCAGTGGACTACTTGAAAGAAACCGTCGGCGAGCAATCCAAACTGTACTGACCTCTAACAGCACGTAAAATCTGTCGCACTCTTCACTACCTTGAAAACAAATTCCGCTAAGGCCTGCCTGCCATTGTCTACAGTATCATGGCCAGACAGACAAAGGTCGTTCACATAGACGGCGCCCTATCTGGTAGCGATGTTTGTGGTATTTTCTTCCAGGTGTTGTCAGCGGCCTTTTGATAGTGTTGTCAGCGGCCCATTGTGTCCGCCGCTTTATAGGGGACGTTGGCCTTTTCCGGTAAAGACCCAAAAAAAAAAATTCAAGGACAAAAGGATTAACCCCCTTAAAGCATGCGACCGCTGGTACTGTATACGGCACAAGGGCGGCCGCAAGCACAAGGGCGTTAATCTGAAACGCGGAGGTGTTACAATGACAGAGGACTGTGCCGAGTAGGTGTGAGGTGTAATGGCCTAAACAAATGTAGTTACATTAACTCGTTCAGTGCCGAGATATTTTGAACGTCACCCAACTGCAAGAGGTATAGATTCTCGTGAGCCCCCGCAGTTGCGGGGGCTCATGAGGATCTATGCCTCTTGCTGACACCAGTTTGAATCCATGTCCCTGGGACAGCTAAGGTTTTTGGTCTTGAATTAACGAAGGTTGCAGAAACACGGTCCGCGTCGGCTGGCACTGAACGCGTTAAACCCTTTGTGGACTGCCGAGAACAAGTGAACACGATCCAAATGCAAGAGACATAGATCCTCATGAGCCACCCGCTTTGCGGGGGGCTCATGAGGATCTATGCCTCTTGCTGCCGTGTCCATGTCTCGCCTTTGGCTTTGGCGTTGAGTAAACAAAGTGCTCAGAAGTACAACATGCGTCAAACTGACATTGGAGGGTTAATCATTCCTCAGTAGTTTTTCTCTCTGCAAGAGACACAGATTTGCATGAGCCTCCGCAGCTACAGGGCCTCATTCATACAAATCCATGCCGGCATCATGCCGCTGATCAAGGTTAGCTGTGTACCTATCCGTTCTAAGCGTGTTTCGGTGTTGGGAATACAGGTTGCACTTTACGCGCGCTTGAGAGTCACCTTTTGGGTCTGAATTCTATAGCAGGACTCTAATCTCAAATGAACAGTTTCAGAATCAAATGGCCTGTACTTTATAACTGCCGACTCAGCACTTTTTGTTTTCGTTACACAAAAAAAGAAGAAGAGGAAATATGGCAACATGGCGGCCAGCACTGCCAAAGATGGGTTCAGATAAGGTTATTTGATCCAGACCTTGACCTTTCCACACTGTTTGTCTCCCTCGATTCGCTACCGCTGATCAACGATAGTAAATCGAGACAACCAGTGTGTGACCACTAGGTCCAGTAGACCCAATTTACTGGACACCCTTAGTTGAGGGTGCAACCTTAGCTGCAACCGATCTCGGTCATTCAACGGCATAGAGTCTAATCAACTCCTGCGACTGAAGGCAGGGTCATATGAGAATACATTGCAAAAGGCCTTTTCGCAAGATGCATAGATTCTCATGAGCCCCTGCGACCGCTGGGGCTCATGAGAATCTATGCCTCTTGCTAATTTCTGTTTCGGTCTATTTTCAGCCTACACCTTTGTTTCGTTGTTGGAGGAAGTGGTAGGGTGTTACAGCCTGCGACAGGGCAGAAAAGCTATCACCTTGATGAGTGTTGCTGGAGGAGACAAGGGGAGATCATTACTCTGATCGCGCCCCTGGTTATCTCCCCTCGTTGTCGGTGTTAAGTAGTCTGCCTGTCACTCGTCGTGTTTTTGCCAAATCTGAAAAAAAAAAAAAAACAGTAAAGAAGAAAGAAAAAAAAAAAGGAAAAGTTTTCACTGGTTAAAAAAATGAACACGTGAAGAGGGAACTGCGCCTAGCTTAGTTTGGCAAAGTGGTTGGCAGGTATTTATTTCAAGATTGTTTGAATCGGTTCGTGTTTTCGGCCGTCATATCGATAACGATGGTGAGGTTAAGTTTACGCCGAACGACTCCCAACACAATTATCTGAGACCGAAGTCAGCATAGATAACCAGTGTGTACCAGAAGCATAGACAACACTCCGAACATCTCTAAGAGGCATAGATCCTCATGCGTCTATGCTAATGATGCACGCTGTTTATCTGCATTGATTTCTCTCTCGATCGATGTTGGGATTTGTTTGTTGCCAACCGAAACCTCGCTACCCCATGCTTCGGATAACGTGCCTTCCTGATCGCTTCGGTGCCAGGCTGACGTTAAAGCAAACTAGAAAACGCTAGACCGACTATGATATTGGCCATGGACACGAATCAGTCATGACAGTTCAACTAGGCTATAGTTATAGATTAATCCTTTTCGCCCTAATACACCCAGTGCTTGAAATAAATTTGACGAATAGTTCAAGGGTGGTGCCAGAATAGCCGCTTGGCGCCTCAGGCGCCAAGCTATTCTGGCACCACCTTTGAACTAAAAAGTTGATCTATCTCCTAAGCCTAATCTATAATGTAGCCTTCATATGACAATAAGCAAATTTAATGAAATCAGCCTCAGGATGTAATGGGTTAAAGAAATTCCCGACAAAGAAAGAAAAGCGCTTAAAAAGGACAAGTTCATCACTGTTTATTATATTGTGCTTTTCGCAACAACAACAACGAAAGAAGTACGCTCCTTTGTAGATAATTAATCAAATGCTTTGTGTAAGTCTAGTTTGAAAAATGGCTTTTATTTAACCCGAATGATGTATGAACTGTGGTGTGCTTGTCTTTTCTAAGCGCGTTCATTTCTTTGTTGAGAATTGCATGTTGTGGCATTCACCCTTTTAGGTCCGGTTCAGTTCTACAGTGTCAGATTAGCTTGGCGCTGGAACTTTATCATGGCCGACACATCCTGAAAGATTGCTTGTGGAATTTATAGGTCTACGTACATTCCATAAAGAAAATTTACATGTGCAGAATACTTAATATGCAGATATTACAGCAGAGAATGAAATTGGGCGAAGAAGATGGGGATGGATTGGTCACAGTCTGAGAAAGCCAGCTTCCAGTATCATTAGGCAGGCATTGTCATGGAATCCCCAGGGAAAGAGGAAAAGAGGTAGGCCGAGAAACTCCTGGCGTCGAGACCTCCAAGCAGACATCAAGAGATTGGGAACCACCTGGAGTAGAATCGAAGGAGAAGCACAGGACAGAAGTCGCTGGAGGTCTCTCGTCGACGGCCTATACCCGGGTAGGGGTGACAGGCGTAAGTAAGTAAGTAAGTAATACTTAATATAGGGTTGCGTACGGGTCGATTTCTTCTTCTTTTTTTTTTCTTTCTTTTTTTACGCGTGTAAGACTTCTGCCGATTAAACTCATTCGAGACGTGCCGCATGAGGTTACGCGACATTAACTCATTCTACCCCAACACCGAAATCCTTAAATTTTGCCGTTGTCCTCTGAAGACTGCATTTCAGTGCAGGACACAGATCGACCATGATAGTTCAAGGGTGATGCCAGAATAGCTTGGCGCCCATACTGAGGCGCCAAGCTATTCTGGCATCAGCCTTGAACTATCATGGTCGATCCTTATCTTCCTGTGGTGTGTCTGGGGTAGAATGAGTTAAGCCGCGTATCCGACTGCAGGCACGTCGCGACTGTGTTAACCCTGTCGCTGGCGGGAAATGCAGACACCATTCCAGCTGCAAGAGACAAACAACCGCAAGACGTTCCGCAGATGCCGCTTGCTGAAACAATTTATATCTGCTTCTTGAAATCCAGACTAAAAACGTCACCGCCCACCAGGGGCTCATGGGGATCTATACCTCTTGCAGTTGGGTGGTGTTCATTATTTCTTCTGCATTGAATGGGTTAACTCATTCAGCCCGACGCACGTATTTCCCAAATTTTGGAGGCGTCATCTAATGACTATGCACCTGTTGCAGGAGATGGGTCGACCATGATAATTCAAGGGCAGTGCCAGATTAGCTTGGCGCCGCTGACAGGCGCCAAGCTAACCTGGCACTGCCCTTGAATTATCGTGGCCTACCCAGCTCCTGCTGTAGTACGTGAGGGCTAAATGGGTTAAAGACGTCAGTAATCTGTGCCAACTGGTTTGGAAAGGGTTACAGGCAAACACCGACGGACCATTCTATTCCTTCTGCTTCCGTCCGGCCGCGGAATTTTACAGCCTTTTCACATTGAACTACTTATCACCCGACCGTTTTTATTGGAATCTTTTCCATCCTAACTTTCTATGCCTGTGACTCATAAACCGATATAAGGGGAATTTGACTCGCTTGGCTGCAAAGAGGTACACCGGTCGAGGACACAAACAATCTCAACAACCACTGAACAAGTACACACGAGAAACATGACGTCAATCATACCACTCTCGCATGCAAGCGGCATAACAGACATAATCAAGGTTCTTTTGGTTTTACTACGTATATATAGAATGTTACATTGGTTAATAATAAATTGTTTGCTCACCTCTGACGTGCATACAGAATACGACGACCCATGGTGGTCACACGGCCCATCCCAGCACCAAAGTTGGTGCCGGGAGGGAGAACAATCCTAACATCACATTTCAGGGTCGGTGTGCTGTCTAGAGGGTGCCACAAAATGTGTCCTGCCAGGAACGGAACCCACGAAACACACTCTGACCATTTCTTATATACAATTTTTAGTCTCTGTTCGCACAAGGGCCCTTTTCCAAAGGTCCTGCGTTATTTTTACCTTTTGACCTTTCATGCCCTTGTTTGGACACTCGTGCCACCTATACCCACGCAAATTAATCTCTTTCTCACACAAGGTATACGATTCCTATAGGTAACCGATCTCCCACGTCGTATTCTTCTGGGTTAAGCCTTGCGGGTCACGTTTCGGTCAATATCCCGTACTCGGCTCTTGACCTGACTTTTAACTCTAATCAGTTATTAAACTCATACTATACATAACAGGCACTCTGTGACATCCTGAATGAGCCGAGAGCGAGCCCGTGAGAGCGAGCGAGCGAGAGAGAGAGAGAGAGAGAGAGCCAGAGAATGTGCGTGCTGGTCTGTGATTTTGGACCTTACGGCCCTGGCCGTAAATTTCAAAATCACAGACCAGCACACAGTCACGCGCATCATAGTCCGATCTGCTGGGATGCCGAGCGTGCGTTTCATACCTGCGGCGAAGCCTTCAAGTGTAGACCGGCCACGTGCGGCATAGCGAAAAGTATGTATCAAAACTCCGCCTGCTCAAACACTGGGTGGCTAACGCCCTTCAGGCAAAATCTAATAAAGCATCATGTGCCCAGCACATAAATAAATCGGCCTATTTTGCGGAGATTCTGAAGAATTTGTAGAAGGTACAGAACGCCTACTCAGTGAACAACATCTTTGCCGTTCAAGTTCAGTCAGTAGTCAGTGTCGGTCCAACACAGTAGGCCCTACTCCAGCACAGTCCCTGTATACCCGGCCGACCCCGGCCTGACAGATCTGGCTATAGACATTACATCATTCAGCCCGGCGCACGTATTTCCCATTCCGAGGCGTCATCTAACGACTATGCACCTGTTGCAGGAAATGGATCGACCATGATAATTCAGGAGTAGTGCCAGATTAGCTTGGCGCCGACAGGCGGCACCTAATCTCTCACTACCCTTGAATTATCGTGATCGATCCATCTCCTGATGTAGTGCGTCAGGGCTGAATGGGTTAAGTCCATTTTTGTGAAAAGCCAGACTGTCCTTGTATTATAATGAAAATCTCGCTTTTCACAAAATGGACTTGATGTCGTCTGAAAAATCAGGCCATTGTCAGTCCCACAACTTCCCAGAGTATCCCGACCTGTCCGACCTGCAGTCAGTCGTTATTTTCAAAATGATCTGTCATCGGTGTCTTGTCTTTGGCATTTTGTTCTATTCTGCTCTTAACCTCAGCAGCTGCGGCCCGTATTAATTCATTCAGCCCCGACACACCACAGCAAGACATGGATCGAGCATACTAGTTCAAGGGTGGTGCCAGAATAGCTTGGCGCCCACAGGCGCCAAGCTATTCTGGCACCACCCTTGAACTAGCGAGCTCGATCTGTAATACAGTCCTTCAGGGGGCAAATTCAAAATCTGTGGATTTCGATCCTAAGGCAGAATGTGTTGAGCAGCTTTGATTGTTGGTCAAAAAAAACAGATCTGCCCTGCGATGGTAAAAGACAATTTAAAAGCCACAACTGCTGACGTAACTGTTCAAAGGAGCACTTGAGCAATGACAGATGATGTCGAAGCGCTACTTACAGGTTAAGGCATGTCGACCTAAATTCGTTTAACCTCTTGGCTGCTGGTGATGATACCGAATAACTACGCGTCTTTTCCGCCGAGCGGTATTGTCAGTAGCAGTCAAGGGGTTACAGCTGTAAGCTATGGTTCATGTAGACACAGAAGAATCAGGTCCAACACACGTCATCTTTACGTCTAGTATTTTGACCATGACTCCGTTCCGTTCCATAAATACAACTCTGAGCAACGGCTAAAAGAGAAGAAAAAAAAAAAAGATTGACGCGCTAACGGCTGCTCAGCATAAGCAAGTGTGATGACGCGTGTGCGCTTGCTGCGTGTCCCAACTGCCGTAGGACTTCCTCTTAGATGTGTCGACTGACAAGCAACAACAAAAACCAGAGACAGGATTACATGTCTTTGCATACACGAATGGTGTTGAAATTTGTCTTCAGATTTACGTGTAAAAAGCCGGGCACTTTAACCCGTTAAGTACCCGACGACGGAAATCTACTTCTTCAGTTCTACATCAAGCTCTAGCTGTCCCAGGAACACGGATTCAAAGTGGTGTCAGAGCAAGAGGCATAGATCCTCATGAGCCCCCGCGACTGCGGGGGCTCATGAGGATCTATACCTCTTGCAGTTTGGCGTGTTAAAACTTTCTCGGCAGTGAACGGGTTCAGTTCCATTTGTGAAAAGCGAGATGTTGATTGTATTACAATGAAAATCTAGCTATGGAACACAATGAAACACTCGCTTTTAGCGCCAATACGGTGACTTGCTCTCTTTTGAATTGAAGGCCGGGGCCACTACCGCCGTAACTGTTGAAATATATACTTATGTAAGAGATGGTTACGAAACGCTACACACAGGTTCATTTTGACGCAGAACAATCCAGCTCAGCACACGTCGTCTTTATATGACGAAACCTGACGCTGATTCCAATACGTTCTGTAAATACAACGCTATCAGTACGAGAAACAGCTACTAAAAATGGATTGAGACGCTAACGGCTGCGCAGAATAAGTGCGATTACGCGTTTGCTTTTGCTGCGTACCCCAACTACTGTTAAAGTTCATTAGGTGTGTCACCAAGGCATACTAAACACAAATGGTGCTGAAATTTGTCTTCAAGTTTGCGCGCAATGGTACTTTTAACCCATATCATACCGAGGCTAAAAGCTTCAACTTTGTACACTGCCATATGCAAGCTACATTACAGTACTTACAGATAAGGATATAGACCAATGGCTTTAGATCAAGGGTGGTGCCAGAATAGCTTGGCGCCTAGAGGCGCCAAGCTATTCTGGCACTACCCTTGAACTATTTTAGTCCAACTTATTTCACACCCTGGTGTATTCCGAATGATAAGGGTTTACAGGGCACAGGCTGTCTCTATTCTGTCTCCTCTCAGCACTATAACATCTCACTCCATTCCTGTGTTTTGACTAGGCGCAGCAGACAAGGACATTAAACAGTACAGTTGAGTGTTTAACTTAACAGCCTACAGCCGTACGGTCTAAAATCGCAGATCAGGGTATTGTGACTACTTTGAACGCAAACACATTCTTCTTCGGAAGAAAAAAAAACAACTGAATTTAACCCCATGACTTCTGCGGACAATACCGCCCGATAAAACAGACGCGTAACCCTTTGACTGCCATTGACTATATCAAAAAATCCAGACCAAAAAGGTGACTGCCAAGCGTGTAATATTTCCTTCAGTTGCCACATTCCTTCTGCCAGTCCTTCAGTTGCCACATTCCTTCTGCCAATGAAGATAAGTAGCGGCTAATCTCTCTGTTTGTTTGTTTGTCTATTTTGACAAAGGGTAATATACCCGAAATATTAATAAATTGTGTTGTACCCGTCTTTTCTAAGCGTGTTTCTTTCTCCGTTGGGTACTTCATTGACTATATCGCGTTACGCGTCTTTACCGTCGAGCGGTATCGTCGGTAGCAATCAAAGGGGTTATGCAACTTTAGGTCCACGTGCTTTAACCCCTACACTGCCGAGAAAACGAACACGATCCAACTGCAAGAGGCATCGATTCTCATGAGCCACCGCGACTGCGGGGGCTCATGAGGATCTATGCCTCTTGCTGAGCCCGATTTGTGTAGTGTCCATGTTTTTTGGGCCCGTCGGTTTGGGCTTTTGGTCGTTGAATGTACAAAGGTTTCAGAAACGAAAATGTACGCACAGTGACAGGGAAGGGGTTAAAAAGTAATGTCCCAGAGTGCATCCCAGCGAAGAGAGAAACACGCTTTGAAAAGACAATTACAACACGATGTATCAACATTTTAAAATAGGCAAGTACAATAAACAATAAACAAATACACAATTTGCTACTTATCGTTTCGCCAGCTGCAGTGTCAACACATTTTCGTTGTATTGCAAGAATACCATTCACCTGACTGACATAGGAATTGTGCCAATCTTTGCAGGGGCCAATATGTGGCGTATATTTATAACTTAGGGCCTTCAGTGCGACCGCAAGGTCCACACTGAACTGATTCAAAGACCATACACAGATCAGCGTAAATATGCAACGAATGATATTCCTTCCGGAATTCCAAGCACTTGAGTGTGTGTGCTCATGACTTGTCTAAAAGTCAAGGTCACTTTGCCCGACAAGCAAGTCGTTTAGGTCATAAAATTATGATTCACGGACAGAAAAAGACGTGTTTATCGAATTTCGTCTGCGATTCAGTTTTGCCTGCACATGCCTCCACGTAACACCACTTAACAACAAGAGGCATAGATCGTCATGAGCTCCCGCAGATGCGGAGGCTCATGAGGATCTATGCCTCTTGCTGGAGCCATTAGCTTCTCTCTTCTTTCAAGGGACGCGTTTATTGGGTGCTAAATGTGAGGCTTGTGTTTTTTTTTTCCCACCTCGGCGGCACCTATTTTAAGCTCGTTAAGCGCTACGGGTGTATATTTTCGTGCTCAGTAAAAGCCCTGTGTCTTCGGCAGCTTAGCGAGATCAACACAGAGAAAGTCAGCGAGTCCTAGCTGAGACTTTATTCCCAGTCCGGGCCAAACGCACAAACGTGCCGCAAAACTAGCATAGGTGTATTGCGCTTTCATGATGCTATAAATGTTTGGTGGGTTTTTTTTTGTTTTTTTTTTATACCAGTCGCATGGTATTTTCTGGGGTGGATTACCAATGTTCGATCTTTTTAGCAACCTGCGATTTACCTAGCAACAAAAAATGGACACACGACCGCTGAACCGGCACACTGAAGTGAACATACCGGGCGGTCCGTGGCGCAGTGGTTAAGGCGCCTGCCACCAATGCCTAAGGTGCGAGGTTCGAAAACGGGTTCCGGCGTCGGACTTTTCTCCTCTGGTAAGTGTCACCGTTAATTCGGGCGGACCGTCGGGGGTTCTTTCTCCGGGTACTCCGGTTCTCCCACCCCCACCCACCCACCCCCCATCCCCACACTTTGGTACCGGTTTCAGGCCACTTTACAAATTTCAAATACAAGCGATCAAAAATCTCTGTAACTTCAGTAGCTGAACTGGCCCTTCGTCTGTCTTGTACTGTGTTTGTCTTAAATGGCGTAAATCCGTGTCGGTTACGTGAGTGTGCGTGTTGGGTTTCAGTTCGCGGCGCTTTGAGTCGATTTGCCCAAAAATTGAGAAAAAGCGCCTATATAATAACGGTATTATTATTATTATTATTATTATTATTATTATTAAAGTGTGACGCAACACGACATGTGCATATTAAATGACTCATGTGTGGAGCAGGAAAGTGTTTCGTTTCAACGTAAAAATTAGAGTGTGACGTCATGTATAGGCTTTTTTGTTGTTGTTGTTGTTGTTGTTCTTTTTGTTTGTTTGTTTTTTCACTAGTAATAGAAAGCAGTGGGCGGTATCATGCGAAAGAACAGGAGTTGTCTCTACAGTGATTTGAAGGAAATTCCTGGCAGAAACAGCTTAGAGGATGGGTTTTTGGTTGTTGTTGTTGTTGTTTTCGTGCATTATCGGATTGGTATGAGAGATAATTATCGGATTTGCTGGCATCTGAATCACATGTGTACGTTCTGAGGCGTCATACGTATACTGACTTGCCTCGGAGTCAGCCCACTTTGAAGGCTGTTTCGGTCATACACATTTCAGCCCATAAAAAAAAAGTAATTAGAAGGAGGCACGTGGAATAAAGTGCTTAGGCAATAGGGCTTTCGTGGACTACAGAAAAATTGGTCACCTCGTATGTTATTTGATGCAGCCGGAATGCCTAGCATTACGGCTGCACCAAATAGCATACTTGGTGAACAATTTTTACTTATAATCCACTCGAACCCATTGTCTAAGCACTATGTAAAGCATTATTATGCTTCAGTATTATTAAATCATTCTGCCCGCGACACACCACAGCAAGATATGGGTCCACGATGATAGTTCAAGGTTGGTGGCAGAATAGCTTGGCGCCTATAGGCGCCAAGCTATTCTGACACGACCCTTGAACTATCATCGTCGATCTGTCTCCTGAATTGTAATGCAGTCCTCTGAGGATAACTCCAAAATGTGGGTATTTCGTTACCCCGGGCACAATGAGTTAAAGCGATCTGCTGCAGCCAACGAAGGGTTAATATTTCGCAACATCTCCTTTATTAACTCATTCAGCCCGACGCACGTACTTCCCAAATTTGGGAGGCGTCATCGAACGACTATGCACCTGTTGCAGGAGATGGATCGACCAAGATAATTCAAGGGTAGTGCCAGATTAGCTTGGCGCCTGTCGGCGCCAAGCTAATCTGGCACTATCCTTGAATTATCATGGTCGACCCATCTCCTGCTGTAGTGCGTCAGGGCTGAATGGGTGAATGCAGTATGTCTTACAATAATTGTGCACAAAAAGGGCTGAGGTAACTTTATTTTTAAAATATGATGTCAGTTTGAATGAAGTAAAATGAAGAGATTCAGTTTGGTCCTTTTTCTTTTGTCTAAGATAAGATAAGATAGTTTATTGCCATATGTTTTCCATGTACAAAACAATAAAAACATTGGAATTTGTCTTGATGTCAGTTACTAAGACTAAACACACACACACCTCAGCGGCACACACACACATCAGACACGCACACACACACGCACACACACACACACACACACACACACGCGCACACACACACACACACACACACATCAGACACACACACACACACACATCAGACACACACACATCAGACACACACACACACACACACACATCAGACACACACACACACACACACACACACACACACACACATCAGACACACACACATCAGACACACACACACACACACACACACACACACACACACACACACACACACAGAGTAAGAGAGTTCCTTCCGTAGCTGTAGCGGAGCACGGCCTTTCTTAATGGCTTGCGCAGGACTAAGCTCACTCGTGCAACTGACCCCTGGTACCATAAGGGAGGGGTTAAGGGATCTATTGTTTGTTTGTCCAGCATTCAGCATACTATATCATTACAGAACCTTTCAAAACCACTTTTACTTAGATAGCATCCCCACACTATATGTGTCTTACCGTGCTAATGTTTCTGGGATATCATGGTGAACCTATAGGCTGCTCGCAAGCTAGAGTGTGTTACTGTTCACATAAAAAAAAATATATATATATATATATATTCTACATTTGAATAGCTTAAGCTCGTGTCTTACACGTAGAAAGGCTACGCGCAATCCGAAAATATACTCATTTAACCCATTATTTATTTCGAAATAAGAAGTTTAGATCGCGAATCATTCGTAAAAAATCTACATACCGATATACCACAAGAATGCGAGAATTACCCAAAGAAAGCAAGAATGTTAGTAACAAGGAAAACAACTTCACGTTTGCATTGTAATGTTGATTTTAGTTTATAGATACTGATTTCAAAATAGTTTGGTATTACACTTCGTTGTTTCATATGTTGAAATTAAATTGCATCCTATTTTTGTTGTGCAAAATGGACATTTGTTACGAATTTTATTTGTTGATTCAACTGTTGAGTTGGAGTTAACGTGCACTACTTACAAAAATAAATGCGTCGCTCCTGTTCAAAAGATGGCTTCGATAAAAATCGCTATTCTGCGAAAATAATAATAATAATTACGGTATTTATAATGCGCTTATCTTATAATAATTATAACTCTAAGCGCGCACTCACAACTCGCACACGCATATGCACGCTTTAGACAATGACTCACGTACCATAAATAGTGAAAATACATTACGACGGTCAGCTTGGGGTGGGGAGTGTGGTGATATAAGGCCCCGCCACACTTGCCGGTTGTGCCCCGATTTTGAAGCCGATTCCGATCCGATTGCGATCGGATGACGTCATATATCCGATCCGATCGCAATCGGCTGGGAATCGGGTGTTTAGAAACTGCTCTATTTTTCCGATCCGAATCGGTCCCGATTGTAAGCTTCAACCAATCAGAGCGCGTCTCGCAAAGCACGTCGTTTCAGTTTGCAAATGGCGGAAGATCAGTCAACCACCTTCGTTGCCGATGTTTCGCCCGCCTCAGTCTTCCCGAATATGATGTAAAACTGCTGATAATGCAAGCACATCATCATCACTGTCCAAACTAGCAGCTATTTCGCTGAACAGGTACGACCTTGATCATCGATTCAAACCGGTCGGCTAAATAAAGTCAGGGAATGTGTCGAATGTGTCACGGTGGCAGTGCACACGTTTTTGCAGTCCGGTCCGATCACACTCCGATTCGAAACTGCTCAAGAATCGGCCTCAAAATCGGACATGTGTGGCGGGGCCTATAGTGCTAGAACTGTTGAAAGAGGTGAGTTTTGAGGGCGGACTGGCAGGAGGAGAGAGAGTGTTTCTGACGGAGAGAGAGTGGGAGAGTGTTCCAGGTGGATGGACCGTATACTGAGAAGGAGCGGGGGCCGAAAGTGCTGAGTTTGGTGCGGGGGATGAGGAGGCGGAGAGGGTCTATAAAACATAAAAGTGTAGTTTTCGGATACTATCATTTCTGGACAGACATCGCGGCTGACACGGGTTTCTGCAACTGTTTCATCCATAGTCACCGAACGCGGCCAAACCCGTTCTCAGTGCGCTCGGAGACTATGAGTCCAACAGTTGCAGAAGTGTTAGCCGCTCGGTCTGTCTAGAAATTATAGTATACGAACACTCCACTTCTATGCTATAATGTACAGTATTAGTACTATTACAGCTTTATCGGGGACTACAGTAAGTACATAACAAACAACAAGAAGAAAGAGACACTGGTTGTTTTCATGATCATGCGCAAAACTTGCAAAGAAATGTCCAACAAAGAAAGAAACACGCTTAGGCAGGACAAGTACAATACTTTTTTGTTGTTATCGGTTGCTTTTTTTTTTTTTTTTTTGGGGGGGGGGGGGGGGTGGTGTGGTTTTTTGTAGTTTTTTTTTTTTTTTTTTTTTTTTTTTTTTTTTTTTTTTTTTTTTTTTTGGGGGGGGGGGGAGGGACGGGGGTTTTCAAAATAGACATACAAAGGACTACTTATAGCTTTCTTAAGCGAGAAGTGCAACTGAGCTACTCTTCTCGTCTAAGAAAGATAATAGTCCATTGTACTCTGAGAAGTAAGAGAAATGCGACATTATGGGGATCATCGGAAACACTTCCCAAAATGTCGCATCACTTTTGCTCGTCACTGAGTATATTTCTGTAAGTACGACTATTGTGTAAGAAAAAAAAAAGAAGAAAAAGGTTTTAACCCTAAAATTTAATAAATTGTACTGTACTTGTCATTTCAAGCGTGCTTTTTGTTAGTTTTCTCTACATTGTATACCCGCGGTGAGATGGCCTTAGTTGCCTGCTCGGCGTTAAGCCCAAATAACTAACTACATTGTACACGCTTGGCAGTTGGTTGTTTGTAGTGGATTTTGCATTATATCGGCGATTTTGCCATGTGTCGCATAGCGTAAGGAAGTGCACATCAGAAAACGTTCTGTCTTGCTTTGAGTTCAGACTGCACATAATACAGAGTCGGTTGTCAGTAGATGCTCGCCGAAGTTAGGGTGGGCATGATGACTCATTCGAGACGTACCGCATCCGGATGCGCGGGTTAAAGCTGCAGCCTATCCCATTGCATCACGTCTTGAGTGTACTAAGTTAACCCCTTGACTGTCAGTGGAAGCGGATTTTGCTGCGCCTGAAACCTCTTGCGCACCGTCCGACATTCAGTCACGCGAAGAATTTGTTTCACACACAAAACGGGACCAAACCTGGGCACAAAGAACGCAGGGCCAACAAGAGACATGAATCCTCATGAGCCCCCGCGACTGCGGGGGCTCATGAGGATTTATGTCTCTTGCAGACGGGTGGCGTTCGCTTTTTCTCCGGCAAGTTAAGGGGTTAATGCTAGCATCCTCCCACGCGCTCCGCCTACAAATGTTAATGTGTATACACGGGGGCATGAAAGCGCTTTTTCTTTTGGAATCCACAGAATATTGCTTAGCGGGTGTTTTGTTCCCTGACAAGTGCGTTTCAAATGTGGTTAATCAGTTTCGGAAACGTTTTCCTGCAATCTTTGAGGTAATCAGAAACATTGCCTGAAAATAGCGATAGTTCCTCAGGTAAAAGAACCGAGTTTAAGAAGGTATGCGTCAATACAAAAAGAGTTATGTATACAAAAAGGCAAGGACCGCATTTGCTCAGACAGAGACCCGGCTCATGCAATGTTGTTTTGTGAAGGTATACGACGGATTAAAATAGGCATTCCTCGCGCATAATTGCTATCTTGTTAACCCGTATCATACTAAGACTAAAAGCTGCAAACATGTACACCGCCGTACGCAAGCTACATTATAGTGCTTACGGATAAGGATATAGACCAATGGCTTCGGTTCAAGGCTGGTGCCAGAATAGCTTGGCGCCTAGAGGCGCCAAGCTATTCTGGCACCACCCTTGAACTATTTTAGTCAAACTTATTTCACACACTAGTGTATTCCGAATGATATGGGCTAAAAGCAAAGGTTGGGGGGATGTGCTCGCGCGCCGAAATTCTGCTCGATTTGCCTAGTTTGCTTAACCGGTTCAGTGCTGAGAAAATGTGAACACCACCCAGCTGCAAGAGGTATAGATCCTCATGAGCCCCCTGCAGATGCGGGGCTCATGAGGATCTATGCCTCTTGCTGACACCACTTTGAAATCACGTTCTTTGGATAACTAGAGCTTTTTGGTGATGAATCAGCGAAGACTGCCAGAAACACACAATCTGCGTCAACTGGCTGGCACCGAGCGGGTTAATCTGTCAAATGCCCACTGTCCTTCTTTAACTCATTGCTACCCCAACACCAAAATCCTTCAATTTTGCCTCTGTCCTCTCAAGACTGCATTGCAGTGCAGGGCACAGATCGACCATGATAGTTCAAGGGTGATGCCAGAATAGCTTGGCGCCTACGGGCGCCAAGCTATTCTGGCATCACCCTTGAACTATCATGGTGGATCCTTATCCTGCCGTGGTGTGTCTGGGGTAGAGTGAGTTAAACGCGCTTCGACGATTTTTTTTTTTTTTTTTTTTTTTTAATAGGACGACTGTAATGTTTGGTTGACTGGATTTAACCGCAGTTGAAAATTACATTTCAGAAAACTGCATTTAAAACGGCATTCATCCCTAGACGTTGTCGAGCCTTGATGAGCATTGGTACCACTTGCCAGTGAGTCT
>BTPG01000002.1:99367990-99375490 GCA_036245525.1 Semisulcospira habei | reverse complement strand
GAACACTATAAGTCCACGTGTTTGCTTTCAGTTTTCTTTAAGATACTTTTTTAGGACTCCCGACCCCTGACCCCACATCGGTGAAACATTTCTCAGCGTCTCAATTTCTCAACGTTATTCTAATTTCTGATGAAGTAGACCAAACTAATATCAGAATATAGCGAATGTGGCCGCTTCGGCCATGAAAAAAAGTGGTTGATGACGGGGGTTTGTTGTTAGCGTGTAAGTCGTCACAGCGCTTCCGACTGTCAGTGGGCTCAGTACTGAGAGGACTTATCTAGGACTTCAAGACTACTGCCTTCCATCTGCAAGAGGCATAGATTCTCATGAGCCACCGCAGTTGCGGGGGCTCATGAGAATCTGTGCCTCTTGCTGGTGATGATCAAACTCATTAAAATCTCTTTCTGTCTCAGAAGGAGAGGGTCGTAGTTCTTTGCGGTGTGCGAGGTCTGAGACTAGCCATGGCTCGTTCGAGCCACGTGGGGGCTTTTTTACTTATGCCCCGCCCACTTGCTCAGGCGATACCCCCATACCCCTCTACTCACTCACCCACCCATCCCTACCATTCACACACACACACACACACACGCACGCACGCACGCGCACACACATACACACACACACACCTGTACTTTCGTACCGCTGATGACATTCATCTCACTTCCATATACTTCCCCCCCCCCCCCCCCCACCCACTAACCCTGCCACCCCCTTTTCACACGCATAAAACCCACCATCTCATCTTTCCATTTTGTTCCCCAACCCCATATCCGCCCGCCCAACCCCCTCCCTCTCAATGCCGCTACATTGTCCAAAAGACCTTTTTATAGTATCGCAACACAGGTTTTGTGTTAGTAGTGGCTGTAGGGAGGTCAGACTACACAGTACTTACACAGTCTCACCACAGCAGACTTTATCTCAGGCTTTGTTTTTCAAAGGACCAACGGAACAAGTGACTTTGAAGGACATACCTAGGCCGTAAACGGTCCTACTCGGGCCGACGTCGGCCGTCGCTGGCCCGCGATAGCGGGCCAGCGATGGCCAACGTCGATCCGAGGACTTTCAACTCATTGAATTTTTTTTTTTTTTTTTTTTTTACTTTAGTTTGTGTTCGGTAGCGGAATGGATAAAGTATCGTTGTCTCGTTCTTAGTCTACTGTGTTTTGGCTCGGCGAGGAAAAGTTTTCCGGTCGCGTTCAGTACGCAGCGTCACCCAATGGATACTGAAGAGAGTTCACCTCTTGTTCAGATTGTGTTTTTACTGGTGCTAGAAACGTTTTAAGTCGTGAGTGGACTGGAGAACTGTATATAAGAAATGAAATGAGTCTTAAGTTCTCGAGTTACTTATAGCTGTCGATTTGGCGCTTGGCTCTGTGTTTTCGTTTTGACTGCATGGACACCGGCACTTTTTTTTTTTTAAATTCTAATTTGCAGACAAGGTAAACCAGATCCGATTTGATTTTTTCTTGCGTTAGTTCTGTATTTGTATAATTGAGTCAAAACTTTTTAAAGAGGTCTTGTGCAAAGTGTAGAAACAAACTCTCTTTGTTCTTTGGTTTCCTTTTGTTGTAGTTGTTGTTGTTGCTGTTGCTGTTGTTGTTGCTGTTGTTGCTGCCGCTGTTGTTGCTGTTGCTGCTGCTGTTGTCGTTGTTGCTGTTGTTGTTATTGTTGTTGTTCAATGGCGTCGTTGTTGTCGTTGTTGTTGCTGTTGCTGTTGTTGTTGTCATTGTTGTTGTGGTTGTTTGTGGTTGTTTTATCGGATTTGTTGTTGTTTGTTTTTGGTTTAATTTGGTTTAGTATCTAGTTAGTTCTTTTTATTTAAAACCCTTTGCGTGTCTGTAGCGGTTTTAGTCGCGATAATTCTTACAGGAATCATCGCGACTAAAACCGCTATCGACACGCAAAGGGTTAATGAACCCTGCATCGGTTTCAGGTCGTGTGAGGACAAGCGGACAGTTATAGGTAGGATAGCTGCAGGGTACTGGCTGTTGTGTCCGTGTCCTTGTTACTGCTTTGGGAGATCGTTGGCTCTGCCGTGATCTTACAAGAGTCGTGCCAGATTAGCTTGGCGCCTTTCCAGGCGCCAAGCTAGTCTGGCACGACTCTTGAACTTTATCACCGCTTATCCAAAACCCTGCCCTCCCCACAGCTGGCACGCACACTCTTGCACAGAGACCTCATATAGTTGCGCAAGCAGTTGTTGTTGCGTGAGGTGAAGGTAGGGTCAAAACGCGTCTTTTCCACCGATCGGTATCGTCAGTAGCAGTCAAGGGGGTTAAAGGTAGACTGTCCAAAAAGGAATCGACGATCAGCTAATCATTGCTTTTTTGTGTCAAATTCTGCTTCCTTTTGTTGTTTGGCTGCAAAACTTTTCAGGCCGTGTATGTTCCGGACAAAACATTCTAGTATTCGATTTTTTTTTTTTCTTTTTTCCTGGAGCTTATTCTGGAACGGTTTTTGTTTTGCTGTACCTGCCGGTATGTAGGGCGTCTGTTAACACAAAAAGGTGGGAATCTGACTGCATGATTGATTAATTGATTGGAATCTGATTGCATGATTGATTGCATGAGCGATTGCATGATTGATTGCATGATTGCATGATTGATTGATTGATTGATTGTTTGATTGATTGATTGCATGATTGCATGATTGATTGATTGATTGATTGTTTGATTGATTGATTGATTGATTGATCGATCGATCGATCGATCGATCGATCGACCGACCGACCGACCGACCGACCGACCGATTGATTGATTGATTGATTGATTGATTGATTGATTGATTGATTGATTGATTGATTGATTGATTGATTGATTGATTGATTGCAAACGAAAGCCACAGTCGACGCCACTCCTGTGATGGCTTGCAAATAATATCTCTACAGCAAGACGATGGTTAAATGTCAAAGTGTTGTAATTCCTGCAGGATGTCAAAGTGTTGTAATTCCTGCAGGATGTCAAAGTGTTGTAATTCCTGCAGGATGTCAAAGTGTTGTAATTCCTGCAGGATGTCAAAGTGTTGTAATTCCTGCAGGATGTCAAAGTGTTGCAATTCCTGCAGGATGTCAAAGTGTTGTAATTCCTGCAGGATGTCAAAGTGTTGTAATTCCTGCAGGATGTCAAAGTGTTGTAATTCCTGCAGGATGTCAAAGTGTTGTAATTCCTGCAGGATGTCAAAGTGTTGTAATTCCTGCAGGATGTCAAAGTGTTGTTATTCCTGCAGGAATCATCGCGACAAAAACCGCTACCGACAGCCAAAGGGTTAGTGTGAGGAGGTGTTTTTTTTCGGAAGTGAATGAACGTGGGTCGTGCACTTTATTCAACGAGAAACTGAGAAACAACTGATTTTATTTTTCTGATAACCTCTGGTTTCATTGAAACCGTTGATAGCATCAGTCGGGGGCTGTCTCGCTGCATACTGACTTGGCCTCTTATTTCGAAATCCTACGTCTGAAGATGTAAATAGAAAGCTCCGATGCCGTACATAAAGAGGCCTATATTTTCACTGAGTCCCTGAGACTGCTCGGGCTCATGAAAATCTATGCCTCTTGCAGGCAGAAAGGGATTTGGCTTGAGGCTTGTTTGACTTGAATGCATGTTTGATTTGCCCTTGTCGGCTACAAGTTCAGTCAAGCAGCAAACAGACAACCACACACACACTGACACTCTGGGGACGGCCACAAATATAGCCGTGAGAGGGGGGAAGGATGAGGCGCTGGAGGAGTGTGGGGGGAGAGAGAGAGAGAGAGAGAGAGAGAGAGAGAGAGAGAGAGAGAGAGAGAGAGAGAGAGAGAGAGCTAGGCTAGAAAAGAGCTCATTCAAAACGGTTGCGTCCGGAGACGTACAGCGCGGGGAAAGCTATACTAGAAAAGTTAACTCATTCAAAACGGGTTGCTATAGCCGCGTATCCGGATGCAACCCGGCTTGAATTAGTTAATTTTGCCGATGGGAAGGAGAGAGAGAGAGAGAGAGAGAGAGAGAGCTCAAGGATAAATGATTAGGTACATATACCTGTTTTCAATCATGTCATTGTACACATACACACACACACACACACACACTCACACACACACACACACACACACACACACACACGCACGCACGCACGCACATACGCACTACACACGCGCGCAAGCACTCACATAGACACACGCACACGCAAACACACACACACACACACACACACACACACACACAATGCCTGGAGAGAAAAAAAGTAGTTACCCCCATCCAAGTCCCCAGGGCAGACCCGGGTGAAAAAAGTACAAAGTAATAATACATTTACAAAAAAAGATCAGTGTTTACATGTATACATATGTGCATCGGGTATTTACAAAAAATTACATGGTAAAAAAAAATGGTAAAAAGAGAATACACTGATATAGCTCTGTGTATGTGTGTGGGGGGGGGGGGGGGGGTAGGCACTTACGAGAATAGCTTCAACAAGTCTACGCTATGTACGCATTGAAGGTTTACTAAACCAACTTCAGAAACGAAAAGCCATATTCACGTGAGAAACGAAAAGCCATAGTCACGTGGTTTACTCTTTACATCATTTCAAGTATTCCCGAGATACTTCAGCAGCTGGGTTTTAAATGTTCTAACCGATGGCGCTGCTCTAATATCTGTCGGAACAGAATTTGGCCCCAGAATAGGACAAAGATGACTTGTAAATATCCAAGCGGGCATTGGTACTAGCATATTGTTTCCTGGTGTTCGGCTGGACCTATGGGCAAAACGGATTAAATTTGTGAGATACGTAGGAGGTTCTGAGAGGGTGATTTTGCGCATGAATACCAGTTTATTATAGATAAAAGGTTTGTGAAGAGGTAAGACAGCTAACAACTTGAATTTGTCAGCTGTACTAATTCTTTCTGTGGTCTGTCAACAATTAGTTTAATGGCCCTTCTGTGGAGCGAGTTGAGTCTTTTAAAATTAGCATCACTACTCCCGTCCCAGATAGTAGTGGCATAATCCAAATGTCGCTGAATATGAGCACAATAGAATTTTTTTTTGGTAGATTCATCAGTGAAAAAATCAAGGTTTAGAAAGTAGGTATACATTTTTAAATATTGTTTTACAAACAGTTGCAATATGATTCTGCCAGCACAGCTTGTTGTTTATGGTGATTCCAAGCACGCGCTGCTCCCTGACTTGCTCAAAAGACTGGCCATTAAATGCGAGCTTTAATGGAGGGGGGTTCAGCTGGTGTTTTTGTTTAGTGGAAATCAGCATACATTTAGTTTTGGAAGGATTCGGTACCATGGAGTTATTTTGACACCACTGTGAAACATCATTCAGAATTACTCTCAAGAGATCTAGTCATATACAATATATATCTGATGATGAAACGTCAAGAGTTCAATCGTCTGCAAAGAGACTGCAGGTTACACTGGGGTCTGATATATGTAATGGAAGATCGTTGATAATAGACAGAAAACAATAATGGAAAAAGGATAGATCCTTGTGGTACTCCTTGCGCTATCACCCCCTCACGTGAGTTTGTCCCATTCACATGGACATAATTGTGTGCGCCCGTGCAGGTATGACGTAAGGAACGCAAGGGTGCCAGCACTTAAATGACAGGCAGCAAGCTTCTGAATTAAACTTTCATGATTTACGAGGTCAAAGGCTTTCGAGAGGTCAAAAATGACAGCCCAAGTCACTTGACCGCTATTCATCGCGGTCAGCCATCTATCAACTAAATGTGTTAGTGCTGTGAGAGAGAGAGAGAGAGAGAGAGAGAGAGAGAGAGAGAGAGAGAGAGAGAGAGAGAGAGAGAGAGAGAGAGAGAGAGAGAGAGAGAGAGAGAGAGAGCAATGTACAATGAACAATGAACTTTTATTTTACAACGGTAGAAGTATTTGGTTACAAGACCAATTTTCAAACTTGCCGTTGCTACAAACTACTAATCAACATTATCATAAACGAAACAATGGTCTAATACATAACTAGGTTAGACACACATACACACGCACGCATGTTCACACGCAAACACACAAACACACACACACACACACACACACACACACACACAAACAAACATACACATTCCTCTAAGGAATTGGTCACAGACACAGAGAGAGAGAGAGACAGAGAGAGAGAGAGAGATGTAGTGCCGCAAGCTAAACTAGAAACAGCCCAGTAAGCAAAGGTCCTTGGGCCCATGCCTGTGCGCACGGCTTTGCGCGGGCTCACAGCGGTCGTCGTGGGCCCGAACTGAGACGCTTTGCAAGTGGGGATTTAATTGACAGGACTAGATTTAAAAGACATTTAAGTGACAAAAATGTTACAAAACAGCTGCCACTACAAGTCCTCAGAAAAACTGGTAAACTTCACAGAAAAGAGGCAAAGACTTACATGTGAAATTCCGAGCTATTCCGAGCTAAACTGACTCTTATTTAAGCGAGAAAGCTAAACTACAGACTACTTTTTTTTTTAATGAGAAATATTTGGACTACTATTCCCTGGTGGGCCCACATGAACCCCTTCTGGCAACCGTGAAACGGCGCAAGCTTGCTTGGTTTGGCCACGTGACCCGACACAACACATTGTCCAAGACTATCCTCCAAGGCACTCTCGAAGGAAGTCGTCGGCGAGGTCGTCAGAGAAAGAGTTGGGTCGCAAACATAAAAGAATGGACCGAACTCGAGATGTCAGACTTGCTTGCCACCGCCCAAAATAGAACTCAGTGGAGAGCACTGTCTGTTGCTGCTGCCTTTCAGTCCCCCCAACGCCCAGTTCGGGCAAGGGACTGATGATGATGATGATGATTTGGACTACGGCTCCTCGTATCATTTAAAAGATTAGAATGTTTAAAATCAAATGTAGAATGTTTAAAATCAAAAGAAATGAGAAAATGCTAAACCGATAGTCTCAGATACTTCTTGTGAATCAAACTGATTTGGAGGAGAGAGCGAGAAAAAAGGTTCACTGCTGTGAAATCAAAAGAAATGTCAATCTGCTTAACCCCGTGACTGCTACTGACGACACCAGTTGGCGGAATAGACGCGTGGCAGCAGTAGCCAAGGGGTTAAAACGGCGGTTTAAATCAAGCGCACAGAGACGGACAAAAGGTTTGGCTGGGTGGCAGGAGAACCGCTCAATGCCAAGTTTTGTCAATCGGTGTTACGTAACTTTTGCAGGTCCACAGGCACTTGACCGGCGGGCGGTGCGACGGAGTCTCTGGTACAGTACCCATCTATCGCGGTTGGCCCCAGACGTCCAATAGCTTCGCTTCGACACTTCCTACATTTTCGGGTTCTCGCGTTGGAGTGCGAAGCGCAGAGCTAGACCGGCGGCTTGCCTACGGTCACACACACGCACCGAGCCATTCATCCAGCCCTACCTCTCTGCAAGAGGCATAGATTTGCGTGAACCGCAAGAGGCGTAGACTGCCATGAGCCCCTGCGGCCAACAGGGCTCATGGCAGTCTATGTCTCTTGCTGTAGATTTGTGTAAGAGGGGTTTCGCGCATTGCCGGTTCTCAAGCAGAGGG